>OX419609.1:3057935-3227973 GCA_948473455.1 Teleiodes luculella | reverse complement strand
GGGGAACTCATTCTAGCGCGGGGGGGTGAGTGTCTTTTCTGTACGGGGTAGTTCTATTATTTTGTTTCTGTGGTACTGTTGCCTCTATTGCACCTTACCTCCTGGAACATTTCTTTGGCCATGGTGTGTACGCAGTGCGTGCTCGAGTTGTACATTAGCGCGTTGCTTAACATCTGCAGAACGTCGCGCTGGAACTCCGCCGTCGTCCTGGCATCATAATAAAGGATAAATAAAATATAATAGTTTAAAAAACTAAAAAAAAACACGCTTCCTGTCCGCCATCTTGGATTTAAGTCACGTGACGATTTTTTTTCGTATTCCTGACAGCAAATCCTCCTTTCATTTGATACCCACATCATGGGGGTGGATCCTTGGGGGAGGTCTTTGTCCAGCAGTGGACGTCTACAGGCTGAGATGATGATGATATTATAACTTTCTTACAACTATGTGCCGGCATATAACTATCTCCCTGCCTGTGACTATTATGTCGTATCTGTCGGAATTATCTCACGTTTTATGAACGAGCGATGCGTCGCCGTTTCAGATTGGCCAAAAAATATTTCGTCGCGGGTTCGAATCCCGCCCAGGGCAAACATTCGTGTGATGAGCACTTGTGTTTGCCTTGTATCTGGATGTTGTATATTTATATTATGTATGTATATCAGCTGTCTGACACCCATAGCACAGGCTATGCCTAGTTTAGGGTCAGATGGCCGTGTGTGAGATGTCCCACATACTGCCGCCTCCCCCCCCCCTTATTGTATGCAAGTGTGTACGTGACCGCGCGTGCCTACACAGCGCGCGGCGCGGACGCACACATTCAAACCGACGACAGCGACACGTTTGTATGAAGATAACTTACTGGTTTTACTGTGGTATTAGTATGATTGTGGTATTGATATGAGTCGAATCCAACTCGGCTGGGCAGCGTTCGGGAAGCTGCGCAAAATCTTTTCGTCCCAAATACCGCAGTGTTTTAAGTCTAAAGTCTTTGACCAATGTGTGTTGCCAGTAATGACTTACGGATCTGAGACGTGGTCGCTTACGATGGGCCTCATAAGAAGGCTCAGAGTCACCCAAAGAGCGATGGAGAGGGCTATGCTTGGAGTTTCCTTGCGTGATCGAATCAGGAATGATGAGAACCGCAGGCGAACCAGAGTCACCGACATAGCCCGAAGAATCGATAAACTTAAGTGGCAGTGGGCTGGGCACATTGCACGTAGAACCGATGGCCGTTGGGGAAAAAAGGTTCTTGAATGGCGGCCACGCGCCGCAAGACGTAGCGTGGGCAGGCCCCCCACGAGGTGGACCGACGATCTGGTGAGGGTCGCGGGAAGCCGCTGGATGCGGGCAGCGCGGGACCGATCATTGTGGAGATCCTTGGGGGTGGCCTTTGTCCAGCAGTGGACGTCTACTGACTGAAATGATGATGATGATGATGATGATGATGATTAGTATGATGTTGGTTGTTACCTGATAGTGCCAGCTTCGATGTTCCGCCGTATGGTGGTGAGGTCCATCGGCCGCTTCACCACCTGGCTGTAGCCGGGGGCCTCCTCATTGGATATCGGCCGCAGGAATATTGAAGCGTACTTGTGCGCGCATAGCCTGACGATGCAAGTATTTGGATTTACATAAACGCTTTTCAAAAACGCGGCGGCGGTTTACCGGTGGGCTAGGAAACTCGATTATTACATAAGTAAGTAAGTAGGTACATAATACTTTATTGCTTATACACATAACAATATTTTCACAAAGTGACTTATAAATAAAATGTGCGCAAAGGCGGTCTTATCGCTATTTTTCGCTACATACATACATACAGAAACTCACGCCTCTTTCCCGGAGAGGTAGGCAGAGACCACTTCCTTCCACTTGTTACGATCCAAACATACTTCTTTCGCTTCATCCACACTCGTTAATGTCGATGTCGATTATTAGAACTATTGAATTGTTATTATGTGAACCCCCACACTGGCATGTTTCGGGCGTTATCGTCGCGCCAGTGTCGACGCGATGCCGCGCTAGCCTTCGCACATACAATCATAGGCAGGAAATCGAGTGAAATAAAAGAATGTTGTGTTCCAAAAAAACGCAGCGCTGGCGTCGCGTCGCCGCTAGCGCGATGACGGAGCTGAAAAGACGCTGGAAAGATGCTAGTGGAGGGGTCTGTTACTATACACTTACATGACGATATTGCCTATTGGCTACTGCCCTCGTCGCGTTCGATTATTATTATTGAATGTTGTGTTGTTATTATCAGAACACAGAATATTGTACATATGTTGAAATGTTGTTATAATGTGTTATTGTGATGAAATATTGTGTTTTTAAGTCATCTCATTTGCGATACGAGTATGACAGACTTCTATACGGTCTTCAGTCTTATTCATACTCTCCGCGTTGGGTGATTTGGGCACGCTCAAGTATTATTATGTAGAGATATGTTGTTAAGGTAAGATTGTGTTGTTGTGATGAGATATTGTGTTGTTGTGATGAAATATTGTGTTGTTGTGATGAGATATTGTGTTGTTGTGATGAGATATTGTGTTGTTAAGTCATCTCACCTGCTATACACGAGCATGACGGACTTCTTCCACAGCCGATATTGTCTTTCAGCCTCATTGGTACTTCCTGCGCCGGGAGATTCGGGCGCGCTCGCTTCCGCCGCGCTTTCGGAACCGGAACAAGCTGCAGTGACAATAACACAATATATTTATGGTAAAATCTATAGTCATTTCTCATATGATGTTCTCAGAGTAAAGGCAGGCCCGGCGCACTCAGCGCCCTCGCTCCAGAATGTACCTACGCCGAGCGGTCCCGATTTCGCGGCCATTTAGTAGGAAAAACGCGCGCGCTTGTGAAGACGCTATTATTTAGTCTAGGGTAATAAGGACTCTCGCGGCGCGGTCTTAAGGTGCATTTTGTTTTAATACGAGCACAACGACAAACGGTAGGCTATTATAGCCAGGGTCACGTTCGACGCGTTCAATGTAATTTGAACGTTAGTGGCGTGGTAGCTAGAATTAAATTCGCACGTTTGCTATCAGAGAGTGCGCTTTATGTACCTAGTACTATTATATATTCTGTGGCAAAGATACTTTAGTATCGTTATAGACTTAGTGCTGTTTCAGTAATGTACAGAAGCCAGCACATGCGGTTGGACATTCGCACTACGAAATTCACCTCTACCGCTACGGAACACAGGTCTCAAGGTCAACATGTCCAGCCGCATATGCTGCATAACTATAAAAAATTCTCAACTTACTTCTAGAATCAGGCTTTTTCTTTCTTGAATAATCTCTTTTCTTCTTGCCGTCTTTCTCTTCTTCGCGGCTCAACTGCAAACAGATAATGTAAAATGTAACGCCATTACCTTTAATTTTCCCTATTAAATATAGTTTCATAAAAAAGAACTCATTTGAATACCAAAGCAAAGTAGAGCGAGTTGACTATCTATACAGGGTGTTCCAATAATACCCGTAAAGCTTAAAAGAGGTAAAAGGGTTGCTTGTAAGGAGTCTTCTTACCAAATATGACACACCTGTAGCAAGACATTTTCACTTGTTAAAAAATAACACCTTTTAACATTATTATGACCCCTGTAGGCCTACTATGTAAGTAGCGACAGGCTCGAAAAGCTGTCAAACGCGACATATTGACAGAAATACTATGGCTCTAATGTCACTATGTCGCGTTTGACAGCTTCTCGAGCCTGTCGCTACTTACATAGTAGGCCTACTGCTCTATTATTCGCGGAAGCACTGGCATAATAAGTAACACTACTTATTATAAAACAAAGTCGCTTTCTCTGTCCCTATGTCCCTATCTGTATCCCTTTGTATGCTTAAATCTTTAAAACTACGCAACGGATTTTGATGCGGTTTTTTTGTAGAAAGAGGGATTTAAGAGAAAGGTTTATATGTATAATACATACATAATATACTTAAGGATAACCCACAATAACCATTTTTCCGTGCGGAGTCGGGGCGGGTCGCTAGTAATTTATAAGCCTCACCTCCATAGGGGTGTCGTCATCGGTCTCCGTGTGCGTCTCTTCCGTTTCCGCGGGTTCCTCCTTCACGTCCACATCCGCTTCCGTCTTCTGCGAGTCCTCTTCGCGGATTTCCTGGGGAGTCGAGTCTTGAGGCATCGAGGCATTTGTGACCTTAAAGGAATGGAAGGTAAAATTAGTTTCAGGGCATAGAGTAACAAATATGTATTTTTTTTTGTTATACATGTCATGCCAATCTTAAAGAAACAAATTCTGTCAACTAGTCAACTAGCTGAGGTGCGGGGGGTTATCTAGGGGTTGTGATAGCTGCGAAGGGCATGCAGCTTGCTATTGGTGACTTTCTATTGGCCGAAACTGACAGAAAACAAAGATATCTCAGTGCGTTATGGTCGAATGCAGAACTGGTAGATAATATTCAGAAGTCACAAAGAAATGGTCACTGACCGCCTGAACGTTACAGTAGGCCTACTATGTAAGTAGCGACAGGCTCGAGAAGCTGTCAAACGCGACATAGTGACATTAGAGCCATAGAAGTTCTGTCAATATGTCGCGTTTGACAGCTTTTCGAGCCTGTCGCTACTTACATAGTAGGCCTACTGAAGTGTTGACAGGATCGGTTCGCCTTAAGGTAGCCGTTCGAACCGAGGAGCGTCCGCGACACTGACACTGCGACAAAAAAGGATAATGGACTCTAAGGTGATGTATTTAAGGTGGACTTTGGAGGCATGCGACAGTGACGCGAGTGACGCGGCGTTACCGGTGTCTGTGTCATCGCGCCAACTTACCTTTGAGTAAATTCATTCTTAAATACATCACCTTAAGAGTCCATTATCCTTTTTCGTGTCGCAGCGTCAGTGTCGCGGACGCTCGGTTCGAACGGCTACCTTTAGGCAGGTATTTCACGGGAGTCAAAAGACAAAAGGGACGCAGTTATGCGCAAGAGTGAGCGCGGTGTATTTGTAATTCTAACGCATAACTGCGTCCCTTTTGTCTTTTGACTCCCGTGAAATACCTAAATTATTATGCCGGATCCACACGCTTGGCAAACCTTGACAAGCCTCCACAAATTCAAACGTGTGGATGAAGCGTTTGGCTTGGCTTGTCGTGGCTTGCCTTGGCTTGTGAGCGCTTGCCGCCGATCCGACCGAGTGTCGGTTTTTCATGCACAAATCAAAGGAAGTTTGCGGCAAGCGTTTGCTAACCATCCACACGTTTGTGCTTCCTCAGTATCGCTAGCGCAGTGGTGGCGAATAGACGTTTCAAAAGTTTAATAAAAATTATTTAAAATGAGCCAAAGATGGTCGAACAAAGACATTTTACAGTTCTTAGAGCTTTACCAAGGGGAAACATCTATATGGATTTTTATAATAAAAATTGGTTAAACCAAACGTTATAGCGGACAAAAGCTCGACGTCCGCCATGCTTGTGTCTTCGAACACAAATACACTAGAAAGGCAAACTGGCAAACGTGTGGATGACGACGTTTGTCGTATCTAAGTTTGCCAAACGTTTGTCGAGGTTTGAAGTTTGCGGCAAGCGGCAAGCATGTGGACGCCGCATTACGGTCTCAGAATATCATACGCGCGGCTCTCACCTCTCTGATTACGTCTTTAAAGTGTAAAAATAAAACTTTCTTACTCTATGGTATAGAATAGACTAACCTCTTCCTCTCTCTTGTTGCTATCCTCTTCTACAGCTTGTTCTGTGCTATCTTCTGGTTCAGTCTTGATCTCAGTTTCTGTCTGATCTTCCACCGTCTCCACGTTCACTTCTTCTTCGACCTTCTGTGTCTCTGGCTCCGGTGGTAGAGGCGGGTCTAAAACAATGACAATTAAAAATTAATTTATTGAAATATTTTTTAATTTAAAACACAACTCAGTATGGACCTTTGTCTTCCGAAAAAAAAATACAATTCATTTCATTTGACATCTTCCTATCCCAGCTCTGGTCTGAGTGGGATAGTTATAGTGAGGAGCTGAGGGAAAGCCCTATTTTCTCTTTTATCTTCATTGTTATTTTCAAAGTATGTTCAGGGCTTGTTTACCCGGTTACAATTTCAAACCAGGTATTTTGCATCTCCATACATTGCGCAAGAGAGCGTTATCGTTCCGGTTTCACTCTACCGGAACCCATATTTTTTCTGGTTTTGCTCAAAGGGCGAAATGATATCAGTATCTGTTCAATTACCCGGTTAAAGAATTAAAAATTTCGCTCGTTCCTCCGAATAGCTTTTGTTTGAATGAGACAGCACGAATGCGAGCGGCGTGCCCGTCTCGCTTACTCTACGTCGCAATGTGCGCAATTTTTAATTCTTTTTTTTTCCGGGTCCGATATCTGTTCAGAACGAAATTTCGCTCTGAGCAGAATTTAAAGAGCGTAATGCATATACCAGGGGCCTGTTTAATAAACGTGACAGGCGACAGGTGACAGGCGACAAATGACAATCCGACATTTTGACAATTTGTTGTTTAATAAAGATTATCCCTGATAAATTTGTCACGGTGGAAAAACTACAAATATGTCGACTTGTCGCGACATTTTGACATATTTCTGTTTAATAAACAATTTCTCTTGACAGGCGACAGGTGACAATTTGTCCGGAAAAACTTGTCAAATTTGTTTTATTAAACACTAAATTGTCATGACAGGTGGACATATTTGTCAAATTGTCTGAGATTTTCGACAGGCAACCGCACCCAATGTCAAAGCAATTCGGCAGTTAATTAATACGAGTAATCACGTGTAAAAATGGTTTTAATGTCGTCAACGGATAGCAGTGATAGTAGTAGTGAAGATGAATATTCTCTATTTTCAAACGTCTCTATTTTCATAAATAAGACCTAAAATTGTTAATTTGACATCCATTACAAGTAGAAAACACAAAAGTAAAAAAAATGATTACCAAAGTGAAATTATAATATTTTTTAAATATTACCCTCATATTCTCCCATAAGCATTCTCCGATATTATGTTGTGACAAATATGTCAGAAAAAGTCACAAATTTGTCAAAGACCATGACAACTATGTCAGAGGATGTTTCCTTAGACTCGACAGGTAAAAATTGACAATTTTTGCCTTTATTAAACGGATTTTTATCCTGACAATTATGTCAATATTTACCTGTCGCATTTGGACATAATTGTCATGTTTATTAAACGGCACTTGTCGCGATAATTCGACTTATTTGTCAAAATGTGACAAAATTGTCGGATTGTCACGTTTATTAAATAGGCCCCAGGTTAAAAACCTTTATTTAGCGGTCTTCAAAATACCGGTTTCAAGCCCTAGTTGTTTAAAATTAAAATATTTGAATACTACCTGTCGGTAATGGTATGTCCTGAGGCTCAGTGTCAGGCAGCGGGATATCTCCAGGGTCGGAAGGCGGTTCAACCTGGACTTCCACCGGCGCTTCCTGCGACAGCTCCTCCGCCGGGGCTGGCTGGGGCGTGTCTTCCGGGGGAGGCAACGGCGGCGGTTCAATACTGTACAAAAAATAATATTTTTTTATTTCAACCTGTACTGTATATGTATATAATAAGGGTGAAAACCCATTTAAGACGGCATTTAAAAAAAGTTTTTACATTAACATTATTAAGTATAATAATTAACATATTATTAAAGCCTGACCAAAGAAATAAAAAACCTCGCCATTTCAATGGAACTAATCTTATAACGGAAATTGTTCCCAATAGTTCCCATAAAAATAATAAAAACAATAAATCTCACAGTTCTCACTTTTTTACAATCGTCATCTATGAAAATCTTAAAAAATGCTGGTTTTTTTTTAATTTCGAGCTGTCAGAAAATCTCCCATTTGAATTTTATTAATATTTTTCCATGGTCTAAGAAAACAAGGTCTAACCATTAAACCACGTGACTGACACGAGCCTACGTCATTTTGCCTATTCATCTTTGTCGAATGCGTGTAATAGACCAAAGAAGAACAGCGCAAAATGACGTAGGCTTGTGTCAGTCACGTGGTCACCTTGTTTTCTTAGACCATGTATTTTTCTATTTTCACACTCGACTAACACACATATTCCCCACTCACCTCTCTTCCTCAACCACAGCGGGGACATCTTCTACGTTAACTTCTTCTTCTTCCTCTTGCTCTTTATCCGCTTCTGGAGCTGGAAGGTCTACTTCTTTTATTTCTTCCTTAACCTGGTTCAAACGAGAATTGAAGAAATTAACCCCATTGTTCAAAACATTGTTAAGTTTGTCCTCTGTGTTTAAAATTTTTAGAGATGCCGCTTTACCTTTGAAATTGAGAAAATTTTTCCTTGGATAAATATTTGGCATAAAATTGTGTGTTATATTTGAACTAGCGTGTGTGTGTGTGTGTGTTCCGCCTATATAAGGCCGCCTGTTGACTCAACTTTGTATATGTTACATATACAATACATTACATATACAGTACATATAATATGTACTGTATTATTTATGTATTTTCTGAATTGGTGTCAATAAAGAATATTTGTATTCTATAATATTAGTATGATAAAATGATTTAGAATTTTTAATTTCGAGCAGGTTTTTTTTTATTTTTCTTGTCTGGCTTTTCAACAGTTCTCACCGTATCGTGTTCAGCGGGCACTTTGATCTCTGGCGCGGGGAAGCGCATCTCCACCAGGGCGGGGGCGGGTGAGGGGGCGGGCGCGGGCGCGGCGGGGGGCGGCGACCTCCGCCCCCGCACACGCCGCCTCCACCGCACACTGCACCGGGGACACCTGAAACACATAGCATTACAATACTATAGGAAAATAGGTATAACCCACAGACATAGGGCGTATATGTTACGCTCAAAGATCGAAAACGCTCAGTGAGCGGAAAAATTGCTCACAACGCGTTGTGGTCACAGTAAAACATCCACATCGCGAAATTCGTGTTATGGCTCTAATGAAAACGCGCACGACGCGTTGTGGCAATCACAAAAAGACCAAATAGCGAAATTCGTGTCGTGGCTGACATGCTATTCGATCTCAACGCGTTGTGGCAATGAAGAAAAGCCCTGACGCGTATGGAATATTATTTGATTACGACGCATACTACTTTCCGATATGGATCCTACTAGGCCTAGGCTGGAACTGTTTTGGTAGATGTCCATAGGAAATATTTTTTATTTCATAAAATCACTGCATAACATGTTTGTCCATATTAAATATAATTATATTATAATTATATTATAAATTAAAATAAAATAAAGCTATATTTATTATTGAGATTACTTTAGGTATATTTCAAAAATCAACGTATTAAGTGATAAATTATTGAACACAAAATATTAATCATTTGTAAATTACTTATAATTCACTTAAAATAATTAGGGGTTATAAAAATTTAAAATTCTTTAAAAGAGCCGACACCAACAAGTTACTTACAACTCCGTCGTGATATGGTTAAAACAATGAATGCTCAGAACGCGTCATGGCTTTCTGCATTACCACAACGCGTTGAGACCGAATAGCATGTCAGCCACGACACGAACTTCGCTATTTGGTCTTTCTGTGATTGCCACAACGCGTCGTGCGTGTTTTCATTAGAGCACATAACATGAATTTCGCGATGTGATGTTTTACTGTGATCACAACGCGTTGTGAGCTATTTTTTCGGTCACTGAGCGTTTTCGATCTTTGAGCGTAACATATACACGTAGAAAACTGGTTACCAGTGCTTACCGGCACCGATCCGCGCAGATAGTCAGCGCAGGTAGTTTCTATACATTTTTCCGAACCAGCGCCGATAAGCGCCGAATGTCGCAGACAAGTTCCGACAAGCGCTGAGGCCGTTGCCGACATTTTGCACGCTACTGAGCCATCCAGAGCGTCAACCCGCTTCCTTTATGTAGAGGTTACCTGCGCGGATCGGTGCCGGTAAGCGCTGGCAGATCAGCGCTGGTAACCAGCTTTCTACGTGTATACGCCCATATAAAGGGAAGTAGACTAACATTATTGTATAATACAAACAAAGAATGCCGCGTGGCATGAATTTCCACTTAAGCTACATAAGTTTTGTTGTTTTTCTTTAACATAATTGGTAATATTTGGAACAAAAATTGTAAAGTACTATACTTATGAATGTGAAAGAGTACACAAACACCCGCTCTAACTGTTTATAAATATATTAATATGGCAATTCAAAAATAAGCTACGAGTGAAAAGTTGCCACGCGTTCTAAGTATGTAAGGTTTGGTTTTATATGTCTGTGATATAACCATGGTCACAAAGTATAGCGGGGTCGCGCGGCGCGCCTAGACAGATGGCCTACTCGGAACTAAGCGCCATATTTTTACGCACACATTGATAATTGCGTTTACAGGCCGCTCGGACCTTGTAGAGCGGACTCTCAAAGGAGATTCGTTTAAAAAAATTGCGTACCGCCAACTGATTTTTGATATGTGTTCTAGTAACCTTAAGCTATATAAAGATACTTGTTGCCACGAGCGAGCGTGGTAGGTTTCTATTCTA
Source organism: Teleiodes luculella (assembly GCA_948473455.1). Classification (NCBI taxonomy): domain Eukaryota; kingdom Metazoa; phylum Arthropoda; class Insecta; order Lepidoptera; family Gelechiidae; genus Teleiodes; species Teleiodes luculella. The sequence continues at coordinate 3,217,490 of OX419609.1, read as the reverse complement.
GCCGAGCTTCCTCAAACCCAATATAGATGCCGAAAAAAATAATGAAAAAAATAACCGTGTGAAATGAACATGGAATGCAATAAATTGAGTAATCTAAAAGTAATTCAACTTTTCTTACCGTTTCGATGTCGACAGGTAACAGTTCCCCTGCCGCCGGCTCTGCAACCACAGCCTCTTCCTGTAAACATATTCATCTTTAATAATAATATAAAAAGTAGCCTATGTGTTATTTTAATGTATAAGCTATATTATTGTAAAGTTTCATTTAAATCCGTACAGTAGTTCCAGAGAAAGACAGAGAGACAGGTCAACTTGTAACAAGGTGCCTTACATGCCACCACATTCTCATCGCATTTAACTTTTCTTTTTCGTCTAAATTCGAATATTTAATTTTGGAATTCATTCGTCATTTCGTCCATTTTTCTATTCACTTTTTGTTTCTTCTCGGCCGAGGCGGCCGTTTTCTCAAAATTATCAGGTCCTTTTTGTAAAAAAAATGTAAAGTTTGGTTTTAAATTAGTGCCGTGTAATGTAAAGACAATAGTTTTGTTCAGTATTATTCCTACTTCTCCCGTTTATATCATCAATTTGTCGCTCCGAAAGAACAAAGGCTACGATTTGCCGAAGGAAAATGCCTCATTCAGACGGGAAACACTGATAACGCGGGCGGAGCCGTGGCGGAAGGCTAGTAAAGGATGATGACCATTTTTATATGAGCCCTGTCCCCCCCCCCTCCAACAGATCTTTTGTATGTTTCAATAGGTTCTTATGGATCTATAGAAAGGTAGTAACTAGTTTTAACTTCATGATCAATGGGATTTGAAAATTGAATGCTTACAATCTGTTATTTTGGGTACCAATATTAATGGCAAGACGACTTTTTTTCGGAATATCCCGCGTCTTTGAAAGATAGTCGCCATAGTAAAAAGTAATCACATAGCTAATATGCATATACTGAGATACATTTCAAATCTGTTGGTCGATGTTATTAGTTTTTTGCTTTATTGGGGGGACGTTTTGACACATCATCCTTTATAAAATAATTTACCTTTATTTCTTGAACAACTTGTTCGGTGACTGTCTCAGCGACTATTTGTGAAGGCGCCTCTTCCTCGTCTTTTTTCTGTAAAACTTTTTCGGCCCTAAGAAAAGAAACAAAAACGTCTTGTAAAAAGTTCTATTACTTTTTTAAATCTTCTATATAAAATCGATATGACAAGCTTCACTCGATTTTGAACCTTATTATTTGATACAATAGAGTGCACATTCGCATGGCGAAGGGCGTTGTATGTATGTATATTTTATTTCTCTCAACGTTCATTATTGTGATCCTTATTCCCTTAGCCCTTGGTTGGAGGGTTTGTGTACAAGTCCAGAGTTTTAATCTCGATTATGAACCTTATTCCTACAACAATAGAGCACATATTCACCTGTTGGGTTTGTGTAGCGTGGCGACGGGCGGTATATGTATGTCTACATCTCTGAATGCGTACACATCCTCAGCTTTGATCTCGAATACGAACCTTACTCCTTCAACAATAGAGCACATATTCACCTGTTGGGTTTGTGTAGCGTGGCAACGGGCGGTATATGTATGTCTATATCTCTGAACGCGCACACGTCTTCCGCTTAGATCTCGAATATGAACCTTATTCCTTCAACAATAGAGCACATATTCACCTATTGGGTTTGTGCAGCGTGGCGACGGGCGGTATATGTATGTCTACATCTCTGAACGCGTACACATCTTCTGCTTTGATCTCGATGTCGTCGATGTCTAGAGCGGGGGGCGCGGGAAGGTGGGGCGGCAGGGCGGGAGGGGGCGTGGCGGCTGTGCTGGCTGGAAACAAAATAAACATTAATACCCCCGCCACAAAACCGTTACTTGATCCTTTCAATAACTAGAAAAGACCTGATAATCTTCAAATAGCTAAAGATCTTGAATCATAGCTAAGAACGCTCTCGATTGTGACACCTTGCAAACAAATAAAACTGGATCAAAATCGGCGCATCCGTATAGGAGCTACAATGCCACAGGCAGACAAGACGACACACACGTCAAACTTATAACACCCCTCTTTTTCGTCGGGGGTTTTAACCCCTGTAATTATCTTCAGATAATCCTCGTGAAAAGTACAGTCTGACAAAAAAGAGTATAAATTAAAAAGTAGCAACACTTTAGTGTCGTCCTTTTCCAACTAATTAATCGCAATAAAGAGACGACACCACAGCACTGGGCAGTCACTCCATACTGAAAACGCATTTTAAAACCTACTTCTTTTTGAATAACAACTGAATATTAACTACGCGTAAAAGACGCTAGGCGCTATGTATGCACACCCCCTCCACCCCCTCCACAGTCCCTTGCGCCTGCGGGGTGCGGGGCGTGGGGCGCTATATCGGACGGGGGGGGGTGCCAAGGTGGGGGGGAGTGTCCTGCAGGTACGGGTTACTACTATTATTTTCTTGTGACCACAGTGTTGCTACTTTTTAATTTCTACTTTTTTTGTCAGACTAAAAGATGAAACCCGTTACCTTAGAGTATAAATCGAGTATAAACCGTAAGCACGGATATGAACAGACCGAATATCTTCAGCGCGTTTGTTTAGTATCAATTGGTTATCGGAGCTGATTATTTTTCCCGGTGTAAATAAGAAATTTAATAGGAGAACATTTTGAAATGTGCAGTGATAAGTTGCAAACATGACTCGAGAAACAAATCCAAAAAGAAAAATGTTATTGATTCCACCGCCCATACAACATCTGCTTACGCTTGACATAAAGGCAGCGGAGCGATGCGCGTGCTCTATGTATATTTATTCTCTACTAGCGACCCGCCTCCGCTCCGCACGGGAAAATGGTTATTGTGGGTTATCCTTAAGTATATTATGCATGTATTATACATATAAACCTTCCTCTTGAATCACTCTATCTATTAAAAAAAACCGCGTCAAATCCCTTGCGTAGTTTTAAAGATTTAAGCATACATAGGGACATAGGGACAGTGAAAGCGACTATGTAGTGATTATCATCATCATGATCATCATTTCAGCCGAAAGACGTACACTGCTGGACAAAGGCCTCCCCCATTTATTATTTTATACAATTTGATTAATATAACAAATACAGCAAACGAATATACAATTAGAGGGAGGCAATCAGTAAAAGTAGAAAAACTAAACTATATTTTGCGTGGTACAGGACTTATGTAACATGTTTCTTGTAATCCAATTTTACTGTTCAATAAACTAAAAAAAAAAAAAATATAACGTTACCTTTGAGCTGTTGTTCGATCTGCACCAGCTGGCTCTTGATGTGTTCGATGGCGGCATGCTTGTTGTCGTGCGCGGGGCTGGGGGGGGGCTGGGTGTTGCCAGACTTCTCCAGCAGCATCGACAGCGTCGGCGCGCACGCCGATGGCGACACTGTTTCTGATAACACTTTAATGTACCTGTCTAATGTTTCACTACTAAACCTTTTAACCGCCATGGTCTGAAATATAAGACTTACCAAATCGAGCTCACAACGCCGCCGTCTCATAAATAAGACTTATGTTTTGACTGATTGATATAGATTTTGTTTTTATGGCTGGCGGTGAGAGCAAGTTGTTAGAAAATATGCTTGGCGGTTAAAAGGTTAAGCAGTTCCGAAATAAAGTTGAAAATATTTGTTTAAAGTGGTAACGCTTTTTATCTATCTTCTGTACTTGTACTATTATATTCTTTTTAAACCAGCAAAATGTTCTCTTTCCAACCTTATCCAAAATATCAAAAACTAGCTTTCCACCTCGCTTCACTTTTTTAGGAAAACAAGGAAACAAACAACTATTGATTGGTTATAGATATTTTGATTTGGTACAATGACTACTGATGCTACTGATGACGAAAGACCTTTTTTGTCGGAATATCAGTGTTGTTCGGTGATCATCTGTCACTAACAGCATTACGCTGAGGCAGCGCCCTTTCACTGCTTTGATATAAACTATCGTTGTGATACCCACTTACGATTTTTAGGGTTCCGTAGCCAAATGGCAAAAAACGGAACCCTTATAGATTCGTCATGTCTGTCTGTCTGTCTGTCCGTCCGTCCGTCCGTCCGTCCGTATGTCACAGCCACTTTATTCTGAAACTATAATACCTATACTGTTGAAACTTGGTAAGTAGATGTATTCTGTGAACCGCATTAAGATTTTGTTACAAAAATAGAAAATAAACAATAAATTTAGGGGGTCCCCATACATAGAACTGAAACTGAAAAAAAATTTTTTCATCAAACCCGTACGTGTGTGGTATCTATGGATAGGTATTCAAAAATGATATTGAGGTTTCTAATATCATTTTTTTCTAAACTGAATAGTTTGCGCGAGAGACGCTTCCAAAGTGGAAAAATGTGTGTCCCCCCCCCTCTAACTTCTAAAATAAGAGAATGATAAAACTAAAAAAAATATAATGATGTGCATTATCATGAAAACTTCCAACGAAAATTGGTTTGAACGAGATCTAGTAAGTAGTTTTTTTTTAATACGTCATAAATTGTAAACCGCAATTTACCTTTCACTATTATTAAAACATCGATCAAAGTCACTTTTATGTTACTGGCTGCTACGGAACCCTTCATGGGCGATTCCGACTCGCACTTGGCCGCTTTTTCGTAAATGCTATCGTCATTGTAGTGAATAATAGTAGATTGTATTGTATCATAAGGGAGCAAAATAATATTTTTACGGCGAGGGCGCTTTTTTGAATCCAGAGCGAAGTGAGGGATTCTAGAGTAGAATCCCGAGCGTAGCGAGGGATTCTTTAGTAGAATCCTGAACGTAGCGAGGGATTCAAAGTACGTCGCCAGAGCCAAAAATATATTTTGCGCCCGAGTGATACACTCTACTTTTCATCACCTACTATGAGAAAATAAAAGCGCCTCATATTTTATTGCAATATAATACAACAGTCCTTGTCCATGAAATTACTATACACTAGCTTTCCGCCCTGCGGTTTCGCCCGCGCTAACAGTTACAAAACAATGAATTTCTAACAATCCGTGAAAATTTACGAAAACGCGGGCTGTAGTTCGCGCTTTTTTAATTTGTTTTTTTTTTTCATTCATCCGGCGGCGTGACTATGGGCCGTCGTACCAGCCAGTCTTTATTCAAACAATATTTGCGTTCGATTTCTTTGGTGCTGAACACTAAGATGTTCCAAATTCAAAAAGTGCGCGGCAAAGATAATTGCGGCGCACTTATAAAGAGGATTAAAAACTCATTACTGCCCGCTAAAAGTTTCTTATAGAAAACACCACCTTTGGGTGCACTTAAAGGCGAACCAAGTCGTCCTTTTCGAATAGATGGGATGAAAAGATTTTATCTATCTATCTATCTTTCGAGATAATTTAGAGTTCATCACATAATTAATATTGATATATTAAAGAAAAAAGAAATACTGCCAACTCGTATGAGCAATAACTTACCGACAACATTGGCCGGGTGTGAGATGTGCTGCGGCGTGGTGACGACGGGCGACGACTTGAGCAGTGACGTCAGCAGCGGCGACGAGGGGGGCGCGGGGGACGGGGTAGTAGATCCTACACACACACACACACACACACATCAAAGTAAGGAATCTATATTAAAACCCATAATTGAAAATGTATATGTATATTGAAAATCCATAATCGGTAAATGTCATAACGATTAAAATCCATAATTTTGAAACACATATTTAAAAGCCCTAAATTTAATATGAATACTGTCAGTATGTATAATAATTAAAATATATATATTTGACAAATATAGTAGACATTAATTAAATTATTATTTTTTATCACCAAAAATGCTGTTTCTCTTATGTTATTTTTCACCAAAATATCTTAAATGTATGATTTCGAAACATTATAGAATTATGGATTTTAATAAGTATACTAAATAATGGTATGTATTTTTAAATTATGGATTCTAATTGTTATACTATTTAAAGTTATGGCAAGTCTGTTATGGATTTTCATAATAGGGATATTTTCGTTATGCAATTTAAGGGGCACCCAAGGAACGCAGCACAGAAATCAACTCGGGAGCGCATCGTGACGATATCGCCTTGCACCTCGCCGCCGACCAGGCGTCAACCTTCCGTAAGCACGTACTATCAGCAAAGTTGCCGCTAGCCCACCTTAGGGGCAACGCAAACAGAAGACGGCGAGGCGAGGATACGGCACAGGCGCGGCGATGTATCAATCAAAACCAAACCTTAAATATATTGACATACGGCGGCGCGGCGGTCTCGCGCCGGCTCTCGTGGCAGCTTCGACGCGCCGCGCGCTACTCGATTTTGGCATGCCGTTTTCAACCGTATGTCAAACCAGTTTCAGTCGATACACCGCCGCGCCTGTACCGTATCCTCGCCTCGCCGTCTTCTGTTTGCGTTGCCCCTTAAGGGATAATATTGTGTGCAGTGGCTCGAGACAAAGTATGCTATTTCCCCGCCTTGCTATTTTTTTTTAGTCATAAACGTTATATTGACATACTCAACTACTAACATTCTTTTTTTAGTCCTCATTTCTTCAGAAATATACTTAAAAAATCATCGGTAATTGGTAAATCAAACAAAAAACGCCGGGCTAGAGAAGATCGTCGCGTGCAAGGGAAATATTTTTAAACTGGGCTAGCGGTGCTAGCGGGAACTTTGCTGATGGTACAATGCGCGCAACCAAAGATGAGACTTGACGGATCACGTGGTTGTACCCACGGTTATACCTGCGCAGTAGATACAGCGATAAAAGCCGAGTGTTAAATACTAATTATGTACAGTTGCATACAATAGTTTATCTACACTCATACAACAAATTTAAATTAAAGACAAAATAAAGTAATCATTGTTTATTGTAATAATTATGGACATTTTGTATGGTACAATTATTAAACAAACGTTAATGGCGCGAAAATAAATTTGCAGTAATATCGCACCGCGCATGCGCGCCGCCAAGGTTGCGTTCCGAAACACGCTAGTGTGCTCAAATAGCAAGCATCTGCGTAAAAAAAAAAAAAAAAAAACTTCATTTTGTTACAACTTTGCGATAACGAAATGAAATTTGTATGGATCCTTAGTCACGGCTCCATCGAAAGGTATATCATTTGCTTAGCGTTTCTGATAAGTAAATGAAGGATTTACGACATGAGTGTAGATAAATGTTTTTTTAATCCGAACTCATTATTTTGTTTAACTATTTTGAGCGCGCGCGACTGTATCTACCAGCGCAAAGTGGGGACTTTAGCATCTGACAGGTCTCACCTTTGGCTGCGCGCATTGTAACTAGAACCAGCTACGGCTAGGCCAAAATAAATTCAAAATTCACACACTGAAAGTCGCGTCGCTGCTCTTAATGTCATTTATTAAAGTATTAAATGTTGAAAGTCGGTGGCCAAGTGGCTGGACCCGTTGACTTCCATTTAGAAGTTCGCGGTTTCAAACCTCGGCACGTGCCAATGTGATTTCGATTTTCGAATTCGTATGCACGTTTATTCGACGCTCTTACGGTGAAGGAAAACATCGTACGGAAACCGGAAAACACCTGCGAAGTAATTCAAAGGGTGTGTGAAGTCAACTGACCCGCACTGGGCCAGCGTGGTCGGCTAAAGCCTATCCACCCTGATATCAGGGTAGGCTTAAGCCCCTCGGTGGGGATATATTATATGTGCTGTTAATGATGATTAATTGTTACCATTTTCTTACTATTATGGAGTGGTGTTGTAATTTGATTTTTTTTTTTTATTGTTATGGCACTAGTTACACTTTGTGATTTGAATTTTTACCTGCGATCGTCGCGGGCTGTTCAGTTGACGGCGCATGCGGCGGCCGCCATGTGCGTTCGGCGCGCGCGCGTCTCTCCTCTCTTTCTTTCAGCCAGGCGGTGCGTCTCGCCGTCTCCCTCTCTCGCGCGCGCTTCGCCGCTTCTATCTCTGTCCACATGTCTCGGAGACGGTCGTCTGAGGTGGCCGGGTTGCGAGCCTCGATAATCTCATTCTATGTAACATTATTATAACATTAAACTAGCGACTCGTCCCGGCTCCGCACGGGAAAATGGTTATTGTGGGTTATCCTTAAGTATATTATGCATGTATTATACATATAAACCTTCCTCTTGAATCACTCCATCTATTAAAAAAACCGCATCAAAATCCGTTGCGTAGTTTTAAAGATTTAAGCATACATAGGGACATAGGGACAGAGAAAGCGACTTTGTTTTATACTATGTAGTGATTAAAATTAAAAAATAACCCCCGCCACAAAACCATTAGATCTTTTCAACAACTAGAAAAGAGCTGATAATCTTCAAATGTCTGAAGATATTTTCTTGGATCATAGCTAAGAACACTATCGTTTGTGACACCTTTCAAACAAAACAAAACTAGATTAAAATCGGCACATCCGTTTAGGAGCTACAATGCCACAGACTGACAGACACACATGTAAACTTACCTCTTTTTCGTCGGGGGTTAAAAAGCCTCATTTGGCAATAATAAATGTTGTTCAATTCTGTAGCTAAAGTAGCAATTTCTACCAGGAAACTCTAGACAATTAAGGGCTTCAAACACAGCAGCTATAATGTATATTAATGTACATTACATTCTTCATTACATTATAGCTGCTGTGTGTTGTCACCTGGCGAATGCCTGGCGATTTCTAGGGAAAGAATGAGATGTTGTTGATGTTCATGAAAACCTAGCATATACTTTGATACAAATATTTACTGAATTCATACCACGGCTACTGGTTTATTAGTGCCTGCTTAGTTCTTCTTCTTTTCGAGTCGACAGCAAACTCAGACAGTCTCGGCCCTAAAACCAGCCAAACGAATAGCGTCGTCAGTAGCCTTCATCAAGTCCTCTCGCGTGCAGGTGACAGGACAAGATGGGCAGCTATTAAGATGGTTCATTTTCTGGGGAACCATACCACACCTACACTCCAAGTTACCTATGAAACCCCATCGGTATAAGTTATCCCTAGTCCGACCCACCTGGATCCGGAGTCTGTTGTCTGCTTAGTTGGTATTCTACTACTGAAATGTTAACAACATACCTTAACGTATATTGTGATTATTTGTTTGCGTAGGATTTAGTAGTTATTAATTAGTATTTTTGGCATTTGTAGATTATAATGCACTGTCCCGCACTCATCGTTGCGCCTCTCCTTTACCATGGGTTGCCTGGTAGAAATTGCTACTTTAGCAATAAGGCCGCCTATTTGTACACGTATGTTATTGTAATTGTATTGTTTAAATTTACTACTGGTGTGCAATAAAGTATATTCTATTCTATTCTATTCTACCTTAAGCTGATCATACTGCTGATTCATCTCAGCAACTGTCTTCTGGATCTCGACTATCCGCTCCTGGGTCAGCCTCTTCAGTATACTCTCTTGAGGAGTCTCCACAGCGCCCTCTGAACTCCGCTTCTTGCGTTTAGGAGTCTCCACATGCTCCAGCAGAGCTCCATACTGTGCTGCACAACTGGTGACAATGTTTTAAATTATTTTATTGGAACAAAATATTCTTCAATTGCGTAGCATAGGCCCCCTTACAATTTAGACCGACTATCAGGTGAGGGTCGTGGGAAGCTCGTATTACTTAATAAACAAGTATTACTTAATAACTTTTATCTGAATTAACAAGGCAATGAAAGATTTGATGTAAATATAATAGTCATCAGAAAAACAGTTTCAAAACTCTTTTCTATCAAAGAGTCACAAAATTATACACCAGGATTCACCCATTATATGAGTAGTGTAATTAAACTCAGTGCTAACATTTGATATGATAAGCACTTGTGTTTGCCCCATATCTGGATGTAGTAATTTAATACTAAACATGTAGTTATAAATATCAGCTGTCTGATATCCATATCACTACATAGTATAAAATAAAGTCGCTTTCTCTGTCCCTATGTCCCTCCCTTTGTACGCTTAAATCTTTAAAACTACGCAACGGATTTTGATGCGGTTTTTTTTAATAGATAGAGTGATTCAAGAGGAAGGTTTATATGTATAATACATGCATAATATACTGAAGGATAACCCACAATAACCATTTTCCCGTGCGGAGCCGGGGCGGGTCGCTAGTACTAGATAATGCATAGTTTGGGTCAGTGAGTACTCCACATAATCATTATTATTAATATTCTTTAATGAATAAACTCAAAAACTACTGAACCGATTTCAAATTTTTTCCCCCTTTTTACGTCAGAAATGACGTCGACGCTTAGTGGATAGTTACATTCACAATGAGTAACATAGGCTACCTTTTACCGCGGGAAAATGCCCCATCCCTACGGGAAAAACTGTGGTCAGAGTCAAATTCGGGGCGCGGCGGATAGCTAGAGGTAAAATACAAACCTTTTTTGCGAATACCAATCCGGAGGCCTGTTGGCCTCTCCCACGGTTTTGAGCGCGCGGGAAACCGACATCCAGTTCTGGTCTCCGCTGCGGACCACCGCCGACGCCAAGCATAGCTGCTCCCTGATGTTCCAAGTGTCTAAAGGCACTCTTTTCAGTTGCAATCGCTCTTGGATAGAACTCATTTTAGGTTATGTTTCCGAAATACTATCACTCATACACAAGGATACTAGGATTGCAATCGGTTGAATAACAGAGTTGGTTGTGTAATTAGTAGATAATTTCGTTAGCTATTATGTACATAAATGCAGAACAAAAAACAAAAGCAAAGTAGGCGGACGCCCGACCAAGCGCCCGACGCCCGACCGACCGACGCTTCATCAGTCCCTATAATGCATGGCCTCATAATGTACGTGCAGACTACAGACAACAGCCAGCTTTACAGATGTGCCAAACTTCTAGACGCCTCTGTAGGCTTACTACGTAAGAAGCGATAAACTCGAGAGAAGCTGTAAAACGCGACATATTGACAGAACCACTATGGCTCTAATGTCACTAAGTCGCGTTTGACAGCTTCTCGAGCCTGTCGCTTCTTACATAGTAAGCCTACTGAAGTAGCTTCGTGCACTCCTCAGGCGTCGTCTCCTTCACGATATTTTTCAATATCAACGCGCTAGGCCGTGGTCCGAGGCTCCCTTGAGCCGCCCCTAGACGCGTTGGTATATGACTTTTTTTGGGGTAGTCTTCCGCACCCCGCAATGCAAGTCCGGTGAAGCTTGATGGGTCGTACCTGTTCGAAACAAGAATAGGTCAATTAAAAAAAAAAAGCTTTGTGCAGGGGTGTGTACACACACATTGACACATTTAGAAAACACTGAACGCACACTAACTAACTAACGCGCAAGTCCGGTGAAGCTTGATTGGTCGTACCTGTTCGAAACAAGCATAGGTCAATTAAAAAAAAAGCTTTGTGCAGGGGTGTGTACACACACATTGACACATTTAGAAAACACTGAACGCACACTAACTATCGCGCAAGCACAGGTGAGATGGATGCGGGGATGGGAAAGTGGAAGGGGCCCTGCCTGCCTACCACCTCCGCCGCTTCCCGTCGACGCGTCGCTGACCCCAATCATTGCTACTGCGACGCGGCTCGCGCCAACTTCAGAGGCGTCTAGATGTTTGTTTTTTACATTAATTATTTGGCCGTACGCTATTGTTACTTAAAATATATAAGCAACAAAACGCAAATAAAATATTGTATGCAGCAGTTCAGTTCAGTTAATTAACTTCAGTTTGAAAAAATGTATCTGTTTATATAGTTAACAATTTAAATTTCAATATTAAAGAAGAATCTAGCTTTGAAATAAATATAAAATATTTAGTTTGTCTAAAAATATCGTGTAATGCCACAGCAAACAAAACGCAGAACAAAGATGGTCATCCAATCAGCTGACAGTTATGAAGGACTATTTTTCCATGGTGTAATTTATCTAATTTGAGTAAATTATTACATAAAACATTTTTGTTGAGCTTGTTTTGTGATTTGCGTGCTACGACAGACTCTACCACATCGTACCAAGGGATGGAATATTGCCTCAGCGTATGGTAAGCATGACATATCTTTTGGTTACGTTGAAAATAATTTTCTTGGCAAAATCTATTTAAAAATTGCTCTAAGGCCGTGTCCTAAACCTTGAAAAAGTTAACACTAGGCGACGATAACGTATTGAGACCAGATAATCGCTTTCCCATCATTTCCTTGTTGCGATAATATTGTAGTCTATTACGACGAATATTAGGTTAACCATTAGTTTGAAATTAGATAAAGGGTTCACATCAATTGTGGTGACACAATATTTCGAAAACATAATACGATGACTTAAAAATAAAGTTACAAAGTAACGATAGGAACATACAAAGTAAAGAAAAAAAGATACAAAGTATATTAGGTCTATTTATAAATCTGTTCTGAAATATGTAAGTTATTATTTAGAACATGTATGTTGTTGTATACAGTATGAGTATTCTTATTCTCCTACAAAATTGCTCCAACCAATTTGCTTGCAAATAATCTTCTTGAATTTCAAAAGAAGTGTCCAATGTATTATATTATGTGAAAATTAGTCTTAACTGTCAGTATTGTAAATTTTCTATTTTGTAAACTTGGCAGGTGCACCGTGTGAGAAGTTTCGGAACCATGGAAGAACCCTTTCCTGAGAAGACAAAAACATATTTTGATCACTTCAAAATATCATAAAAATATACAGAAATAACTAATTAACTAGTCTCAGTTATAATACAATTGTATTTCAAATAATTTATTTTTTTCGTTATTTATTGCAAGTATTTTTATGTTAAATCAAGATAAAACATTAATAATTCCATATTGTAAAGAAAGTTTGTATTAAATACAAGAAATCACTTTTCAACTGTGTTATAGTTTATAATATAGCGTGATATATATTTTTTAGTTGAATGTTTACGTGAAGTTACGTAGTTTATAGCTCTATAACCAAAGAGAAGTAAATATTTAAAAAAAGTTAGTGAGTACTAAAATATAACTTGAACGATACGTAGATGTATTTTAGTCTATGGGCAATAGACGGTAGGGATAAAACAGACAGTAGGGCTAAGGAGGAGTTACCCAAAATGGCGGCTTCGATGGTCGAGACCCCGCCTCCTCAGCTGATCACAACCATAGAGTGGGGTATGATGGACAAGAACAAATTCTTCCCGCTATACACTTTGAGTAGTTTCACTGGTAAGATTATCTTTTTGAATTTTCCTCTGTTAATGATTAAGAATGCAATTTTTTAATGAGGTTTACTCCCATTGTTAAAGAATGATTAGTATTATTTACATAAGAATTTAAGCGGCTTAGCTTACTTTTGCTAGTGACGTAAACTAGATTTTAAAGGACTGTTAAGTTTAGAACTATTTGTTAAGAAACGTGCCATACATTTAAATCAAGACTGGGATAACTCGAAAATGTGCGGTGTAGAGTTAAGGGCTTTTTTCGTATGACATAAGTATAAATTGACAATAAAGAGCTCTGCTTACTTGTGTTGACAAAGTGAATGACATAAGCTAGATTTTAAGCTTATGTGATACTAAGACGGCCCTTAACTCTAAATCGTATAGGTATTTTCGAGTTATCCCAGTTCTGATATAACTGTGCCGCGCATTATTTTGAGGTCTAATATTAATAATTTTAATTACAGTTCGCTGCGCACTGTATCCACTGACGCTTATCAAAACGCAAATCCAAGTTCAGCGGAAAAAAGAGGCATATAGCGGCGTTCTAGACGCAATCTCAAAAATATACCGGAATGAGGGAGTTTCCGGTCTCTACAGAGGCTTTTGGCTGTCTAGTGTAAGTTAATAATTCTTATTCTCATGATGACTAAAGCTTCGTACTCACTAGGGGCACTGGGCGGTCACTCCATAGAGAAAACGCGTTTTGACAAGCTACTTCTTTTCGAATATCAACTACAAGTCAGTGGCGCTAGGCGCTATGTAAATCACCCCCTCCACCACCGGCGGAGTCCCGCGGCGCCTGCGGGGTGCGGGGCGTGGGGCGCTATATCGGGCGGAAACTCATATAGGCGCGGGGGGGTGAGTGTCCTTTCTGTACGGGTTAGTACTATTATTTTCTTCTGTGCTAGGGGTCAAATGCCGAACTCGTGTCCCCGAAGATATCGGGCGACAACGCGCGACGTTGCCAGACCGCCCACAGACAACTGGGGCTCTACTGTTAAAATCAATATCGATCCCGATTTCAACTCAATGCAATACCAAAGTCAATTTTAGACCGCTACTCTTGAAAATCTGCCCGCCAAGAGTTGACAATTGTCCGATTAGATTTAGTTCACTCAGCTTCCCATAGCACAGGGTAACCTAGTTTGGGGGCCAGGCACAATATTATGTAACTGCTGTTATTTTTAATAAAAAATATTATTATTACTCAATATCCGCCCAATATGAAACGAAGGTGGCTAGCGCCATGTGGCATTCAAGAGTACGAAATGCCCGCTCTTAATGTCGACGGATCAGAATCGCCGTCAAGAGTAGCCCTTCTGGACGGAGACAAAACATCGGGCAACGTCGTGCGATGTGTTGCAATTAGGGAGTGCAATCTCGGTATACCGAGATCTCGTAATACCAAGATCTTGCACAAATTTTGCAAGATCAATCTTGCATTAAAAATCATGCGCGATCTCGCAAGATTTGCAAGATTACGCATTCTCTTGATTCATCTTGCATTACGCAGCAACACATTCCATGACCGTTCGAAAGCGCAGCTGAAACATCTATTGGCGAGAGGTAAAACAGATTATTGGGGTTAAATTTACTGAAGAAAATTATTTTCTAAGTAACACTAATAAAGTGTACGAAGTGAAGGAGCTTTTTTAAACTGACCTGTAATTTTTTAAATAAATAAAGTACTATTATATTAATATTGTTACATGATTGCGCACCTATAACAAAAATTTACCAAGTTTTACTACTTTGAATATAATACTTATTTATAATATCTAGGATACAGATAGTAAATGACGCGCTAATTTCTTTGTATACCTAAGGCTCATTTTTAACATTTGACAATAATTTTATATTCAAAAATTGTTCCTTTTTATTTAATTTTATACTCTTTTTTCGCCCTGTTATTCGCAGGAAAGCGAGATCTCGCAAATACCGAGATCTTGCAAGATTAGACCTCTAAAATCTTGCAAATACCGAGATTGATGATTATGCTGCAAGATTGCACTCCCTAGTTGCAATGTCATAACGAAACCTGTTATAAAAGTTAGAAAAAAAAAGTCAGTGAAAATTTCAATATGCTGTACTTTTTTGAAGAATGGCAATAAGTCCAAAAAAAAAAAACAAATGAGGTGACATTTCGCCAACACGTTAGTAACTTATAGTCCTGTATCACTAAAATGCTTGGGTGGTCCAACATTTTAATGCTAACAAGAGCGTTCGAGCCGTCGTTTATCCATAACTTGTTTATATGTTCTTTCACTTCCCTGGGTCTGCTGTAAGATATTTCTTTAGAAATAAGCAGACCTGTTGTGTCGTCTCTCTACATGTGATGGTCCTTTGTATGTTTATGTGTACAATAAACTGTTAAATAAATAAATAAATAAGAGCTTTGATGGTTCAGTTTCAGATAATATCCGGAGTGTTCTACATCACGACGTACGAGGGCGTTAGACACGAGTTAGGCCGCTACGAAATCAGCCCCAAAGCAAAGGTAACACCGATATTGCATTTATTTTATCTCACGAGTGCAGGCTCGCCTTACTTGTAGTTGTGTGCGTATATACACGCGCTCTTGTGTGCGTACTACTAAACTGAGCGCTACGCACACAAACACAATGTGCACACACAACACACACACAAGAATGGCTCGCCTGCAAGAGTGAGATAAAACATCCTGTACTAGTTTATTTTGCAGCCTCCGTGGTCGAGTGGTCAAAAGCTCGCCTGACGTTACGGAGGTTCCGGGTTCGAATCCCGGGGGACTCGTCGAACAAATATCACTTTGTGGGACTTTCCTCAGTTAGGGAAACGACCGTGTCTTTATGTGTGTACATACTATGAATGTAGGGAATTTTAATTTATTTTAATTTTTAATTCGGGATTTCTCACAAAATTTCACGAGATTCGGTTGAGAAATGCGACTACAGCGTCAGCAGTAGACCTTGCTAGCTGGCTAATAAAAAATCCAAACACGGATTCGATAAAAAATTCTGTAACCAAATTTCAAATCAGTCCGCCAATTTCAATGATGAAAAAACTACCTACGTACAGTTTGATTCAGAATTAGCAAAAATCTATGTAATACTCTGCAACTCAAGAAGCAAGAAGCTTCTTTGCAAGAAGGTGTCTCACACCCACTGTTTGAATCGTCGTCTGTCAGACGTATATAAGGCCAATAATATTAACTCTGCAACTGCGTCACCACCTAACATCGCAATGAATTAACTACAAAGTGTCTGCAGACATACATAATGTACGTGTGTCGAAAAATTATGTACGTCGGTAATAATTGTGAAAGAAAACATTTATTGTAGCTACTTAGTGGTAGCTATCTCTGCAGCTGACCGCTTTTTTAACTCTTGTATATTTTATTATTTTGTCGTTTGCAGTCGTTCATCGCGGGCGGCTGCGCGTCTCTGGTGGGCCAGACGATCATCGTGCCCTTCGACGTGCTGAGCCAACATCTGATGGTGCTGGGGCTCGTTAAAGGCAGGACCGGCTCCGGGGCTAGCGCCGTAAGTCAACTTCCTATTCCTGCCTTTCTCTGCCATTTATTTGGTGTAGCATGCTAGCACGCCATCTATGAGACGTCAGTGCTAACAGTTAACAACCTACATAGTTTTAGACATGGTCCAATAAAACAAGACCATGTGACTGACACGAGCCTACGTCATTTTGCCTATTCATCCTTGTCGAATGCGTGTAATAGACAAGGATGAACAGCGCAAAATGACGTAGGCTTGTGTCAGTCACGTGGTCTAACGGTTAGACCTTGTTTTCTTGGACCATTCCATTTATTCGGTTTAGCATGTTAGCACGCCATCTATGAGACGTCACTGCTAACAGTTAACAACCTACATAGGTTTAGGCTGCATTGCGTGGTATCGTTCTTGGTCATCTTGATATTATTAAGTAGGTAAGTAGTTCGACCTTGATTCAATAGATGGCGCTGCTCTGATTGTGTAATAATGTCATAGCTGATAGTGACGCACACATCGTACTGTTACACCCTGTATTTCTACGGTATAATTGCTTAACTAGCATTTTTACCTCATTGTCGCCATGTGGTTTCTATTAATAAAAACTGAAGTATTGCATGCGCCTAGAGAGTTGCAATCTAGATCGCGCACAGTCCGGTCGCCCCGTATCTTTGCAATTGTCGACGCGTTATCGTTTTAGTTGAGATTCATTATGGGTTGATTTTTAATAAATGGTGTTTAGTGTATTAAATAGTTTTTTTTTTAAAGAAATTACAGGGCCTCCTTACGTTGCTTCTTGTGGTGCGTTCATAGTTTCTCCGCCTTGGTGATTGTAGTTACCGTTACGCTTCGGTGGTTATGCGTAGGTTAAGTGGTCTTGTTACAAGTTTTGCTCATGCTCACTAAAGTGTCCTGACTTGCGGTGGCGTGTGGGCCGGGTCGTTGGGTTCCCTCTAATATGGTTGAGCCCGGCGATGGCTGTCCCATACGTCAAACCCGTGAACGTGGTGCTGCTACTGGTCTGCTCTAGTCGATTGCCGATTGTTTTATTGTTTATATAGTTTAGTTTTCTACTTTGACTGGTTGCCTTCCTTTAATTTCATATTTCGTCTGCACTCTTTGATATATTAATCAAATTGTATAAAATAATAATTACCTATGTAAAAATATTTTGAAAAGATGCAACGCCTGTGGAGTTTCTTCCGGAGAGTTCTTCTCCACAGAAGACAGCCAAATCGTGAACTCTCCTCGACGTCAAAAAATGATTTGTGAAATCTTACTTTGAATAAACACTATTTGACTTTGACTTTGACTTTGAAGTTTGTATTTTGTTGCAGGCAGCATTAAACCCCTTAGGTTTGGATCTAAGCAAGCGGCAGTCGAGAGCGGCGCTGGCGCGGTCGGTCGCCAGTCGGGTGTACGCATTACACGGCGCGCTGGGATACTACAGGGGGTACGCCGCGTCGCTGGCAGCTTATGTACCTAACTCAGCGCTGTGGTGGGCACTGTACCAGGCTTACCAAGGTCAGTATCCAGCAATTGACACACATCTACACTAATATTATAAAGAGGAAAGATTTTTATTTTTGTGTGTGTATGTTTGTAATGAATGAACTCAAAAATATTAAACTGATCCTAAGGGGCCTACAGGAGTTAAGTGGCGCCCCCACCCTTTAAACTTTAATAACTCGAAAAATAATTAATATTTCAAAAATCTAAAACGGCGAGGAACTAGAGGGTTTTCTGTAGGATATATTGAAGCCATTAACTTTATTTATATTAGCTTTTCGCGAAAAAGGCCCCTTAATGGAACTTGGTATAAAGATAGAATAGACCTTGGGGAGTAACATAGGCTACCTTTTACCGCGGTAAAAATCCTCATTCCCACGGGAAAAGATGTTAACGCGGGCGGAGCCGCGAAGGAAAGCTATTAATACATGAAAACAAAAAAAATACATTGAAAGACAAATTATTTCACAAAAAATATATGATAAAGCAAATAACGGATGTATTAATGTTTGTTACTCTTTTATGCAAATGAATTTTGATGATGAAACTACAATAATATAGGTTATAAAGCCTGACCAAAGAAATAAGAAACCTGCTCTGGGGGCGCCACGTGTATATTTTTACGACTATTATTCCAACAATTTCCCTTATAAAATTAGTTCCATTGAAATTCCGCAATATGGCGAGGTTTCTTATTTCTTTGGTCGGGCTTTACATCAAAATAACATTTACCACGGTAAAATACATCATTCCCACGGGAAAAACTGTTAACGCGGGCATTTGTTGTGTTCCAGATGAATTAATAAAGATAAGTCCTGCGTGGGTGTCGACGTTATTGATTCAGTGCGCGGCGGGCACCCTGGGGGGATTCACCACCACCATACTCACCAACCCACTGGACATAGTGCGGGCGAGGCTACAGGTAAACACTACCTTTTGTTAATAGCACAGCTCATATATGTCCCCACCGAGGGGCAATAGGCCTTACCCCCTGGCCACAACTTCGCGCGGCGTCGGCGGCGCGACCTGCGGCGCGAAACTTGCCAGAACGTTAGTATTGTAACATTTTACGTTATTTTCGAGCACTTTGCGTTACATGACTCAAAACGTTACTTTTACGTATTTTTAATCTTATTTGTGCTGCATTACAGTGTTGGAGTCGTTTAATAAGTAAATGAAGATAAACGTTACTTTTTGCATTAAAATTTAACTTTTTTTTGCAAAAGTTGAGTAATTTCACGCCAAGCTGTGGCTAGGCCCTTAGACGACCACGCTGGCCCACTGCGGGTTGGCCGATTTCACAACCTTTAATTTACATCGCAGTTGTGTGCGGGTTTCATCATGACGTTTTTCTTCCCAGTAAGAGCGTCGAATAAACGTACATACAATGTACAGCAAAGTTCCCGCTAGCCCAGTTTGAAAATATTCTCCTTGCACGCGACGATCTTCTCTGCATTGCATGTCACCTCGTTGCCTCTTCATTCTCATCGCATTTACAGTGCCACCAAATGGCCACCAACTTATCTGTGAAGTGGTCAAAAGTGGTACTAACTCCGCTATAGGGACGTCAAGTATGAATACCTTAAAGCGATTGGACAATTTCACGTCGCTACTAGCGCCGCCCTTCAGTTCACAGATAAGTTGGTTGATCTGTACCATTTCTTTTTCGTCTAAATTTGAATATTTAATTTTGGAACTCATTCTTCATTCATATGTCATTTTCATTCATTATTCTCTCACTTTTCCTTCTAGCCTCATGGTATTAGGCCATTTTTATAATCAAAGTCAAATTTGTATGAAATAAATGTGAATTAAACTGTGCTAACTGAATATAACTACGCTCCGGCTGTTCGACAAGTGGCTGATCCTGTTTCTTTTACGCCAAAGGGCTCGGGCGAGCCGCGGGCGTGACACGTTTATGTTCTATTTGATCATAGATGTATGATAAACATAGATCCATGATCTCATACAAAATCAAACGCGAAACACGGCACCGCGTCAACTATCGACATATACATACCTATACAGATATCGTACCGTTGAAACTATGTGCAAAACAGTAATGCTTAGACAATATTGTACAAATCTATTTGTGCAAGTTACTGACAAATCATCTTTTTCCGCTAACGATATCAACAAGTACGTTTTCCAGTAATAAAAGAACATAATCTGATTAATAATTATATCAAAATGAACTCTAGACCATTGCAATAAAGTATGAAATTGCCACAAGCGAGGGGTTTTTGCATGCCAATGCCCTCTAGAAGCGAGTAGTCGAATTTTCAAAAGCAACCTATTGAAGTTCACTTATCCGTTATCGGAAAAAGTTTTGCTATTCTTCACTAGATGGCCGTCTATCCCAATCCAATATGCCTAAAAATATTTAAAAAGTGTGTTTATACACGTAATTGAATAAATATTAAATATATCGTGATTAAAAAACCATACTTACTGAAACAAATATTTTTTTGCAGTTTTATTGTGTGGTTTTTGCACATTTGTACTGCACACCTAGGCATTGTCGTCTACGTCAGACGTTTGCGCCGGTGCGCGGCCACCAATGCCACAAGTTAGATTATGGCCTTTCTTTGCCGGTGCCGTTTTTTGAGCGACGCGGCGTTCGTATATCTTTTTTATATCTGATGGAAGTATTTGATGGTTTTTAATAATAAATTTGTTTCTTAGGTGGAAGGAGTAGGAACAATGCGGCAGGTATTCAAAGAGCTGTGGCGGGAAGAAGGCCTAGTGGGGCTATACTGCAAAGGACTGTCAGCTCGGCTGGTGCAGTCGGCGTGCTTTTCGTTCAGCATCATCCTCGGATACGAGACCATCAAGCGAGTGGCGCTCAGCGACGAGTATCGGGCGAGGGTGCGCCCCTAATTACAACAATATACAACACACATACTACAACTCTTTTATTTACCCTACCCTCATTTTACTTTTCCAGAATTTTCTAAAAATATATATTCGAAAGTCTGACAGGTATTGCTACTTTCGGCTGACAATCTATTTAAATAAACGATAAATGAAGTAAACTACTTAAATATCGAATAAGGATTGACCAAGTCACTATAAAATAGCGCTGCGTGCGGACACTCCATACAAAGGACGCGCGTCGTAGCGCCGCCATTTGTCACACGCACTCACACAGTGAAGTAACGTTCACCTGTAGGCCTACTATGTAAGTAGCGATAGGCTCGAGAAGCTGTCAAACACGACATATTTACAGAACTGCTATGGCTCTAATGTCACTATGTCGTGTTTGACAGCTTCTCGAGCCTGTCGCTTCTTACATAGTAGGCCTAGAAACAGTCGGAAGCGGCGCGGCGACTGTTATATCAGAGGCGTGATATAATGCTACGTAATTAAATTACTACGCCGTAGCAGTAGTCTACGGAAGGTCTACGCCGTAGAGATTCCACGCACTTCGCTTTACACACCGAATGTTAGTGAGTGTCTTGTATGTCAGCCAGTGCAATGTGGTTATACTGCAAAGGACTGTCAGCTCGGCTGGTGCAGTCTGCGTGTTTCTCGTTCAGCATCATCCTCGGATACGAGACCATCAAGCGAGTGGCGCTCAGCGACGCCGCCGCCGTAGAGATTGGGACGTCATCATTGGCCTTATACGTCTATGACAGACGATTTTAAACAGTTGGTGTGAAGCACCTTCTCGGTGGCTGTAAACCTGCTACACGAATAGCGTCTTCAGAAGCCTTCATCAATAGGCTTGTGTCCAGGGTCAAAATAATTACATTCTATTTAGTCCGTATTTTAGATTATAAAAAAATATTGGACACGTATTTTTCTTTTTTCGATTAAACAAAAAAAAAGATAAAGCCCATTAAAGCTACCAAATTTAGCACGGTGTGACGTCACACATTACTTTAATGGGCTATATCTTTGTAATTTTTGGTCTGATTTACAAATATAAAAAAAACGTGTCCCTTATTTTTGAATAATCTACAAGACTGACTAATTACATTTTTTAAGGACACAAGCCTATTCTCTCGGGGTACAGGTGACAGGACAAGAAGGGCAGCTATAATGCGATAGTCTATTTTCTGGGGAACACCTACACTTCAAGTTCGAATTTCCTATGAACCTTCATCGTAGGCCTTAGTTAACCACGCTGGCCCGCCCAGGGCGGGTTGGTCAACTTCACACACAACCTTTGAATTACTTCGCAGGTGTGTGTGTGTGTGTGTGTGTGCAGGTTTCCTCACGATGTTTTCCTTCACGGTATGAGCATCGAATAAACGTACTTATGAATTCGAAACTACAAAACACATTGGTACCTACGTGCCGAGACTTGAACCCGCGAACTTCTGCATGGAAGTCAACGGGCCTAGCCACTTGGCCACCGACACTCCCATCAGTAGGTAGGTACATTATCCCTAATTCGACCCACGGACCAGTAAATCCAGTCAATGGTTCATACCTTATTTTAAAAGAATTATAAGTAGGTAGGTAGATAGGTATTGTAAGAGCGAGCTGGATGAAGGTGTCGCGGACGCTGCGTCGGGTGCAGGGGGCATTTTTTGGCCGATTTGGCACCGCAAGCTGCAGTGGCCCCAACTTGGAGCGCCCCAAGAAAAGAGCGACGGCGACGGAATATAAAGCCTGACCATGGTCCAAAAAACAAGGTCTAACAAGAAAACCACATGACTGACATAAGCCTAGATCATTTCTACGTCATTTTGCCTATTCATCCTTGTCGAATGCGTGTAATAGACAAGGATGAACAGCGCAAAATGACGTAGGCTTGTGTCAGTCACGTGACCTTCTTGTTAGACCTTGTTTTCTTGGACCATGAGTCTGACCAAAGAAATAAAAAACCTGCTCTGGAGGCGCCACGTGTACATTTTTACGACTATGGATGGCAACAATTTCCCTTATAAAATTAGTTCCATTGAAATTGCGTAATATGGCGAGATTTTTTATTTCTTTGGTCGGGCTTTACCGAATAGCTAGCGGCCGGAATCCGGGCGGTGAGCAGTTACAAATAACTTAAAAACCATGCACGCTTCTTCAAGATGTTTTCGCCGTGACAAGCATTAAAGGATCGTAGTTGTTGTTGGTTTGGTAATACTGGCGACGTTGCTATGCCCATTGGTTGACTCTGCTAAAGAGATTGAGAAATTATAGGGAGCTACAAATTTCTGTGAACTGGAAGCGGGACCCTACTTTTTAATAACATTATGATAAAGATTGAGGCTTAAACATTATAACGTCATATATACGTAAGTTATAATTGTTATATTATAGCATTTATTTTTTATGTTCTTGTTTAGGAAGTTCTGTCTGAATAAGCTTTTTATTTATTTATAACACAATTGGAGGAGCATACTGAGAGCCCTATGTCCGTAATTAGGGACTACAGGAAATAATGATAACACAATTTTGTTGACTATATATTTTATTCGAAGCGAAAAATGAAATTTATTGGGCAACAAAAATTTAAAACTAGCCATCGACACGACAGAAGAAGAAGATTGAGTTTGGGCAGGGAGCGTTAAATGATTTCGTACGGACACTTGGTGGCACAATTGGTAGTGCGCCTGTACGGCCCGGATAGCCAAGGAGATGCGGGTTCAAGTCCCTGCCCAAGCTCAATAAAGGGTATCATTCATTTTGGACCAAAAAAGTAAAAGTGCCGGCCAGCAAAAAAAGTAAAACTTTCGGGTAGACAGGGCTGGGCAAAATACACATCAAGTTGTAGTTGAAATACTAAATACAAAATACTGTTTTAGATGTATTTAAAATAAGAAATACAAAATACTTTTATAGAATTATTTAAAATACTAAATACAAAATACGTATTTGTATTTTAAATACGTATTTCAAATACTGCCCAGCCCTGCGGGTAGAACACACAATTCCTGTATTCTTTTACTATGACACCACAAAATAAAAAAATAAACAAAAAAGAGTAAAGAAATATAGAAACTACGACGTGTTCTATCCGAAAATTACGCTTTTTTTTCCTTGGCTGGCATTTTCACTTTTTTGGTCCAACATTGTTGGTTGTAACTCGCTGCGTCTTATGGCCTGTGCCCGCCGTCCCTATCGGTTGCAGAGCATGCCTTGAGATATGGGCCGACATTTTCTCAGATCTTTATCGGTATCTGCGCTTAACGGCTAAGATTTCTGGTTTAGCACTCCCGCTATTGATTTCCTATTAGAAGAAGTTAAAAACAAACAGGAAATCTGCGGAATACTTATAAGCGAAATACGTATCGTCGGAGACTAATCTTATGTATAGGTATGCAAATGCAACATTCCAGGCATGTACATGATGATTAGATAACTAAAACAAAAAAACAGCAATAGAGTATTTTCTATTATATACTTCTCGACGAAGCCTATATGTAGGTATAGGTATCTATTCAGGGATCAAACTCAAATTTCATTCAAATCCGTTCAGTAGTTTAGGTTTAAAAAAAGTTCGATTCAAAGTATAAAAGTTAATTTAATTTAATTAGGTACGTCAGGAGACTAGTTAGCTAGTTGTAACAACTTGAATTCCATACCTAGGTAGGTTAGGTAGGTACCTTATATCCGTAGTCCATACTTAATTACTTATATTACTTTTGATTTCGAGTTAGATTTGCTAGCAATCATACCTCAGCACCTAGATCGTACTCGTAGATTAGATTATACACAAGCAAAATTATCTGACAGAATAGGGGTTGTCCATTCATTACGGGAAGGGTCTCGGAAAAAATTTCAAAATTGTCAAAAAACTTAAATAAAGTGAACAGTCCATTCCATTACTAAAACACTGGAAAAATTCAGTAGAGTACCTACATTGAGACTTTGTATTATATTTAAGATCCACCTTTCATGTATTCTTGCAAATTTTTTTTTCTATTCTATTCTGTTCTAGGTATGCATTAAAAAAGTCACGTAATCAATAAACGATCCCTTTAATCAAAGTGCAGACCGGTCATGGAGTTTAGCAACATCACGCGGCGCAGGCGCCTCGTATAACTCGCAGATCACTTTCCAATCACATCACTTACGAAGTTCAACCGATTGATTGGTCGTGATCAACAGCTGTCATCAATTACGATTGTATTGATTGGCCATTCGTCCACGTCCGTGGCTGCGAAAAAAAGCTTTGTAAAGTTAGCAATCAGCAGCCTGTAAGTCAATGGGTCCTCTCGTTTTTAACCGACGAAAAACAGAGGATGTTCTCTGAACGTACTACGTACCTTTTATTAAAAACACGAGAAAAATGGGCGACATACTTTAAAGAAAATATGGTAGGTACCTACTCCGAAACGGGGGCAAAAATCTACAATCTGTATGGATGTGACAGTTTGTAAGCAAGATCAGAAAGGGGGCAAGTGCCGAACAGAACAGACCTTTTTATGTATAACACAAAACTTTTTACGGAGTATACCGTTTTTGATAATTCTTTTTTTATTGAAAAGGGAATAAACCCCAATTTGGTACAATATAAATTTGAAAAAAGGAATTCCAACCCTAAAGGTAAGAAAACAGGGAATGACTGAATGTAGGTTTTCCCGTGAGAACTATGTATTTTCCCGCTGTAAAAGGTAGCCTATGTCTTTCGTTAAAGTCTACTCTATCTCTATATCAAGTTTAATTAAAATCAGTTTAGTGATTTATGGGTGAAAGTAAGAAAGAAAAAAGACAGGTAGGTACCTATCTAGAAAGAAGTTTTTTTGTTTTTAAGTCGGTTTCAATTTTTGTTAAAAATTGTTATAATTTTCGATCTTCATTACCATCTTCTTCTATGGTGTCTATGCTAGCTAGCTATTTATCAATTATCATATAGGTAAGTTGCCCAATACCCTGCCACCTTGACTGCTCTTTCTGAGGCCTCCATGAGCTCCTCCGATGTGCAACACTCAGGGTATGCAGGACATGACAACAGGTGAGCCATGGTAACATTTTCCGACGTCAAAATAATAAATAAAGGCTGCAAACTAAATAAATTATTTACAGAACCCTCCTGAAGAAAGAAATATCTGGCACAGTCAAGGAGAGATGATGTAACTCTAACAATTAGCGGTTAGCAACAATGAATCACAATTCACAAATCAAAATGCATTAACATCGACACGTTTTATAATTTGAACAACACGTGACGGTACAGTAGCCCGCAGGTTAAGTTCACCATCCACAAGAAACTTCGTTAACACCTTGTTACCTAAGTCCCCAACGAGAGGCTCGAGCCTACCCTGGAATCAGGGTGAATAGGCCTTAGTCGACCACGCTGGCCAAGTGCGGGTTGGTCACGAACATCAAGGGCGTTAGAAATTATTAATATTACTAGCGGACAGATTTCCATGACTGAAAGACCCCATAATGTGCCGACACACACACACTCGCACTACATACATTGTGCCGAACGCAATACGAAATTTTCGCACACATTTAAAAGCGACGCCATTGTTATCTGCCCGGCAACTATTCTTACGTCCTTGATGAACACACAACTTTTGAATTACTGCGCAGGTCGTGTGCACTCCTTCACGATGTTTTTCAGTATCAACGCGCTAGGCCGAGGTCCGAGGCTCCCTCGAGCCGCCCCTAGTCGCGTTGGTACATGACTACTTTGGGGTAGAGTCTTCCGCTCCCCCGCAAGTCCGGTGAAGCTTGATCCCTCGTACTTTTTTTACACTCAAGTAAATTTAAAAAAAAGGTGTGTGCAACTGTGCAGGTCTCCTCACGATGTTTTCCTTCACCTTAAGAGCGTGTCAAATTAACGTTACATATCGAAATCTAAAATCGAAAACACATTGCACGTGCCAAGGCTCAAATACTTGCCTCTCTAATGGAAGGCAAAGACTAAAGCCACTTGCCCATCGAAACTTTTTCCATACATTTCGGAGTAAAAACTGAGGTGACAGCCAGCCAACGCATTTGACGCTACTGTTATAATTGTTTAAACAAATGAGTGCTCATTCTCGAGACCATTATCTATTTGGCCAGGTAGCGACGGTAGCGATAAGGGTTTACTCACACTAGTGTTAATATCGGTTAGCATTAACCGGTGCTTTACCGGTAATCTCAGATATTGTGTAATGCGTGATAATGCAGACAAAATATCTGGCCATTCATCAGATTTAGATCAGATTTCTGTAGCAATAAATAAATATTTTGAGTTAGTATACGTTGGTCAAAATCAAATATAATTACCTACCCAAGCGATAGTAATCAAAAACCATTCTTACCAGCAAATAAGTCTCTAGGTAGACATTTTCAAAGTAATTAAAGATATTATTTGACATCAGAAACACAACTAAGCTAAAGTTAAACCGGTTATCATTAACCTCAACCGGTAATGTGTAAACTCTACCGAGAACACTTCAGCTGAAGTTGGTCAAACAATGCAAGACAGGCCTGTACAAGGAGCCTGCTCTGGGATGTTATTTTTTTTATTATATTTTTTTTACACTAATAATGTGAAAGTCTGTCTTTGATTTTTACGGTTTCACGCCAAAACCACTGAACCGATTCGGTTGCAACTAGGTACAGTGATAGAATAGATCTTGAGGATGGACCTTTTGCCGAGGGAAAATCCTTCATTCCCATGGGAAAAACCGTAAACGCGGTGGGAAATCCAGTATAATTATATTTTTAAACATGTGACTGATGCGGTCACCGGCGTCTTCCGTCGTAACCCTTGTTACGTAAACTAAATTTAAGAATATAGATAAGATTCCCTTCAGGTAGTATTCGAATCCACCAAACTTTAATTCTGCTAATGCAGATCGATTTATTTTAGCCTTCCCCTCTTTTTCTTCATAACGTAGGTACCTTGTTTCGATACTGGTATACAGTCCTGGATTTATAAATAGGCCGTATAGGCCGCGGCCTAGGGGCGGCAGCGTCCTAGGGGCGGCAGATTTCAGAGGACGGTCACTCTATTTCAGAGGATAAAAGTCCAACAAGGTTATTATTATACGCACGCACCGGTGCAATGCTGATACTAAATATACTACAGAATGTCCTTAAGTACAAATTTCACAGCTTTTTTGTCTCAAACAATACTTAAAGGTAACTTTTGAAAGAGCGACATATTTTTATCCTTCCGGCCGTTTTCGCTACTGCGATTCGCAACCGTTGCGCTTGCGAGAAAAATACTCAAATCTAAGCGGCCGGACTACTACTACGGTAATATCTTCGAAAGTATTCATTTAAATGACATTCTGTAAAAGCCATATTAATCTAAATTAAATGTACAATGTATTTAGGGTACTTAATTGGATATGGATTATGCGTAATTTCTTAAAATCGCTTCGTAAATAAGTCACTAATTTTCTCGTAAAGCCTGACCAAAGAAATAAAAATCCTGCTCTGGGGGCGGGCGCCACGTGTATATTTTTATGTTTAGGGCAACAGTTTCTCATATAAAATTAGTTCCATTGAAATTCCGCACTATGGCGAGGCTTTTTATTTCTTACACATACGGGAACATAAGGTCCCTAAGAGATAAACATATACCATAGCGGACTTTTTTGTAGACCTTTTTAAGATGTACAATACTGTAGAACATTATTTTGATCTATCACGTAGAGTTAAACCAGCATTTGCAATGTAAGCGCAAAAAAAGTGTTTATTTACGACATCTCATTAGAAACATCTTAAATTATCAGTGTTTCTCTACTATAATTAGAGTATGTATGTATTCCATATAAAACTATCCTCTTGAATCACTCTATCTATTAAAGAAAACTGCATCAATATCCGTTGCGTAGTTTTAAAAATCTAAGCACACATAGAGACAGACAGAAAAGGAAAGCGATTTTGTTTTATAATATGTAGTGATAGTGATAATTTTGCTATTTTAAGTCCCGTAAAAAAAAAACTTGTTTATAATTTTTACTCTCTTTCTTAATGACTTCTTTCTTAAATAATTTATTCGTTTATTTACTTTAAGGCCTTCCTAGCTACCAATAGAAAATTATTTTTTTAGAAAGGTTTGTAAGACATGGGGCGGCGGAAATAAAGTGGCCTACACTCATAAAAATTATAAATCCGGCACTGCTGGTATAGATAGCAGTAGGACTGAAATAAACCGTAAATTCGCTCCAATAACTAGAGTTTCCTAAATCACTAGGCTTTCAAGTGGGTTTGAGATCGCAGTTGTTGTTGATGTGATCAAACACTGCTGCACATTCCGTTAAAAATAAGAATAAAAGCACTTTTATTCACAGCACACAAAACAAGATGAACAGTAAAAGTTAACTAGTTAACCTTGATCTAAACTCATGCGACGACAAAGTAAATTACAAATTTTCTATTAAGGTATATTAAAAAGCGATCCCCCTGTATAACAGAGCTAATCATTTCTTTCGTCATTGGAGCGCTGGCCACACAATAAGGGTGCTCCACGTGAGAAAAGGTGTCAATTCTACATTAATAATACCCGTGCTCTTAACAGGAGTCGGACAAAAAAACTGTTCAGGGGATTTCTTTGAATGGGTGACGGTTCCGTCGTATTTACTACATGTCCGCTAAATGTCCGCTATTGCAGTTGGTGTTGGATACACAGGTAGAGTTGGGTAAAACGATTTCAATCATCCAGACGTACATTCATGTTCATAGTTTTTATTATTTATTATTATCAACTCTTCGGTGATCACAAAATCCCAAGGTCACGAATGAAAGCACTTGCCATTCATACCATTATTGGTTCAATTTCGTGGAGTATCACATTTGAAACCAATTGCCTACGCAATAAAATTTTAACTATAAGCATTTGTACATTGTTTACATACACATTGCTTCTTCGAGTATAAGCAGTCGCCAGCCGCCAGACGGGTCACATATCTGACCTGCGGATCCCTAAATAAAGCCACCCCAGACAGCGAGGCAGTCAAAAGACGCCGCTTCAAAAAAACAAGATGGCGACAAAAAATAACAGAATGGCATATGCAGTCAAGTGGAATTCCATTGATTCTTGCGAAAGACAGATCTGAATGAATTGTTAAAAAGTATTGTTATATTTTTTGTGTCATCGTATTTGTGCCTGACAAGGCGCCTGTATGAGAATTGGTCAATAGGTTTAGAGTAGTGTTAATAGTATGAAAACTTTGTTTAAATAGAGTTCTTGGTAGCATCTTTTATTCTCGTCCTTTGCCTAAAAAATCTTTTGAATTAAAGTGTAAATTATTACGTCCAGCGGCTGCGTTCGCCACCTTTTGTTTACGTTTATTTTAGAGAATTTATGCTGTGCAGATTTTTTTAAAAGTGAATCGAATCGCGCTCATCCACTTAGGAGTTAGGCGTGAAAGAAAACAAACAACAAAATTAACAAAATATGACACCATACACACCCATATTCTTGCATTAATAGCAACAGCGGGCACACTTTCGTGTTATTTTTCTACTTTTCCGTGAAAAAGATCTTTTGAAATTAGCCAAAACTATCTTTCATTCAAATCCTTTCAGCCGTTTCAACGTAAAAGTGCAAATCAAAATAACTGTTTATTTTAAAATAATAAAAAATGACGGTTTTAATTTAGGTAGTGTAAAAAACTGTTGAAGTTGGCTGAAAAAAAAAAGCTATTCATAAAGTATGAAAGACATAAAGTAGGTATTAGTATCGGTTACAAAAAGCTTAATAATCGACCTGCCTGCTTACCGCAATGCCCTTTTCCTAACCAAACAGCTTTTTACACCACTACCATTACCGGCTTGGCAAGCTAACCAGTCATCAACATCGTACGATATCGTACGATGCACGTCGCTACTTTTACCACATGTCCACAAAAACTATTGGCCAACGTTTCACGATTCTACAATTAAACTTACCATTTAGTGTCCATTGCTTAGTCAGTTCAACTTGATTTTGTACCCTTATAAATTGTATCTTGTTGGCTACGCAATGTGCACCAAACTTGTCAACGAAGCTCCGGTAAAAGATTACACACATTCAACTGGACGGATTTCAGTATCTGTCAAAACTTCGCGGCAGCTGTACGCGCTTCGTGATCGCTTCACGCCCGCCAAAAGTTTACGATAAACTAACACAACTTTGATTTCTGAAAGTAATCGTCGTGTTTTCTATTATTAACAATTATGTGAAAATGGATTGTTTCAAGACTTTGTAACTGAGATGTTTTGAGTGAAATATTTTTTTTATGTAAAAAGTGGTTTTTTGTTTTTTAATAAATGGATGAAAGAACTTAAAATAAAACTTCAGTTCCAGTGCCAATAAAAAAAATTACGTATACTGGACAGGTGGGTGTTATTTAAAATTACTTATTGGAGTTAAAGTTCGGTACATAGACATGTAGTTATTGAAATTAAAAATTATTACGTAATAAGGTAAGTGTAATAAAAGGTCCCGTGGCACAGGCACCGGTTGACCGGTTTTGCAAAAGAGCCGGTTTTTAACAGCAAAGGAATTCCAACCATACAGCCAATTATAAAAACTGTATCATTTTTTTCTCGACGTTATTCGCGAGAAAGTATGTTGTTATTGAAGTTCGTGAACGATAAATATTAATGTGTCTTCTATTGTTTGTAAGTAACAGACACGCAAATTGTTTTCTTCTGACTGGACATCTTTATAATTTTCTTATCTTTTTCTTAACTTTGCTTAACTTTAATGTAATAATTTGAAAAAGATTTTCATAAAAATTGGTAATTGTTGGTAGTTTTTAGTCTGAATTTCATTTTATTAGGGTTCCGTACCTCAAAAGGAAAAAACGGAACCCTTATAGGATCACTTTGTTGTCCGTCTGTCCGTCCGTCCGTCTGTCAAGACCCTTTTTCTCAGGAACGCGTGGAGGTATGAAGCTGAAATTTATATCAATTACTCAGGTCTACTGTCCCTTGAAGCTGTGAAAAAATCAAACTTCTAAGCCAACGCAATCAAAAGATACAGCCGTTTATGCCGCAAATTTTCGACACTTGCAAGGGAATCAAAACCTACAGGGTGCTTCCCGTGAACTCAGAATCTTGAAATTTGGTACGAAGCAACGTCTTATAGCATAGATAAAGGAAAAATTACGAAAACCATAAATTTTTAGTTACATCACATAATATATATTTTTTAATAATTTTAACCTTACTACCCATTTCCTCATAAACGCGTAGAGGTATTAAATTGAAATTCATACCAAATACTCAGGTCTATAATACCTTTAAGCTGTAACAAAATCAAACTTCTATGTCAACGCAATCAAAAGAAACAGCAATTTAAGCTGCATATTTTGAAACTCGCAAGTACTCGCAAGGGAATCAAAACCTAAAGGGTACTTCCAGTCGACCTAGAATCTTGAAATTTGGCATGAAGCAACGTTTTATAGCACACATAAAGGAAAAATTCCGAAAACCTTAAATTTTTAGTTACATTACAAAATATATATTTTTTAATAAATATAAACTTATTACTTTTTTCCTCATGAACGCGTAGAGCTATCAAGTTGAAATACTTACTTAGTACTTAGTTATTTAAACGATAAAGAGATCTTTGTCTTAAATTTATGCTCCTCCATCTTTCCCCATTGTAATGTTATGAATTTCATTTTGCAATAAGATTACCATAGTTATGACTCGATTGTCGTAATGAACGAACTTTGTAAACCTTGCAGGTTTGTACGGAACCCTCGGTGCGCGAGTCCGACTCGCACTTTGCCGGTTTTTTTTTTATAATGTAGGCGTTGAAAGAGGTTTCTTTTTATTTATTGTTATTTTTTTACGAAAACATATAAGTACCTTACAAGTAACAAAGTTACACTTACGTACCTACTTTATATGTATTTCTTATTGTTAATTTTCGGTCTCGGTATTGGAAATAGTTTTGAAAGAAAAATATAATATTTTTATTATATTTCTATGGCTCTATCTAGTTAATATTTGATTGGTATAATGAAAGTGGCGTATCTACGCTTAGCTACGTATAAAATGTCTATGAATGGAATTCATTGATAGGTATCAATTCTTATCTACTTACTTGATGGTCCTGAAAGATACCTATGTGCGTAATTATACAAACATTTTCTTTCAGTTCCTTTCTATAGAATAGTTGAAAACCTATTTAAAATACATATTTTAACCTTGTGCCAACTTTAAATTTGAATGAGATGCATTTGGCTAGCGACGACGGCTTACAGGCAGCAGGAATTTTACTGACCAGAAAAAAACACATTCGGAAATATTCTCCTTTTTTATTATTAAATAACACTTTTTCGTAAATGCGATTTTGTTACACATGCATGCCGCCGCCGTCGGGTCCGAGGTAGGTATAGTAAAATAGATATTTTAAATAAAACTAACTGTAACCTTGACTTTGATATAATAATTTTAAAAAAATATCACATAAAATATAGGTACTACATGACATTAAATTAAAACTTTCACGGGAGCCGGAAATGTTCGGATCCCACTTCTGATGTCGGGTTCTTTAAAATTAATTATCGCGGCGAATGTTAATGGCGCGCTGAAATGTTCGTGTCATGTTGTGCGATTGTGCGCATGACATTGTCACGCGGCCACTTGAAGAGCCTACCGTGTGACGTCACAATAATTACCGATCTTAATTTATTAATTTTTAAGCTGAAAGGAAAAGGATTTCATTATGAGGCTTATGAAAAAAGGTTAAGATTGATTGGCCGTCGCGATAGGCAAGAAACAAAATAAAATTGTGTTTGCGAAAAAAAATCCAAGTACCAAAAAAACGCAGTGCTGGCGTCGTAACGACGACGACAACGCTGGAAAGACGTTAGTGTGGGGGATTTGTAAGTTTTACTATTACTTTACAATTCAAATATTGTATGCATTCGCTTTTGAACTACAAATCGGTCAAGAAATGAGCGCAGGGCCAGCATATAACTCACTAGCTTTCCGCCGCGGCTCCGCTCGCGTTATCAGATTTTCCCGTGGGAATGAGGCATTTTCCCGCGGTAAAAGGTAGCCTATGTTACTCAGGGTGAATGTAGCTTTCTAATGGTGAAAGAATTTTTGAAATCGGTTCAGTAGTTTTTCAGTTTCATTACAAACAAACACACACACAAAAATACAAATCTTTCCTCTTTAAAAAGGCATGCCTCGTACTCGTCATATTGGTATGATTGTGAGGGCTGAACCTTCAACAAGGCGACAGGAAATTGTCTATTCCCTTAGGCATACATTGCCGCATTATAATGATCAACAAACAAGCCATTCCCTTAAGTGCCTTAAGACACTGCCGTGTATTCCGTTGAGAAATGATTTATTGGTTCATAATACAAAAGCCCACTGAAAAAGACTAAGTAATAAAACATTCATTGCAAAAACGAAGAAATGTAAAAGAAAACTATTGATTGAAGTAACTAAGCAGTTTTATCATAAGCGATTTCTACAGACGATCTAATTGATTAAAAATATTTTACACTGAAAGTAATCGCCGCGTAGAATTAACGTTTACCCGCTGCAAAAAGTTTCGCAAATTTCGCAAACATACCTACCTGGACCTATAACGAACTTATAAAAAATTTGTCTTTATTTCGATGCAGCCATTTGTAATCGTAAGTGATGCGTGTACACAGTACTTAAACACATTTTTTTTTTTTTTTTTTTTTTTTTTTTTAATAATAATAATGAGAATTTAATAATAAAATTTCTGAGATCCATTTCTATACTAATATTATAGAGGATCGATTTGATTGATTGTTTATTTGTTTGCATTGAAAGGTTTCTAAACTACTGAACCAATTTTAATTAAACGGTACTAACGGTAGAAACTTAACGGTAGAATAGACCTTGGGGAAGGACATAGGCTACCTTTTACCACAAGAAAATTCATCATTCCTACGAGAAAAACTGTTAACGCGGGCGGAGTCGCAACGGAAAGCTAGTAATACTTATTATAAATCTGGGAGTGCAAAATGTAATGTATGAAATTCCTAGCATATTATAATTTAATAAACACTGCGAACAAAAACAGGTCAAATATCGCATCGAAAATGGTACGTGTCGTCATTTCGAGGGTACATAATTATATTTCGTTTTGCGTTATTGAACTACAATAATAATACATAATCACTGTCTCAAGTTCACGTCCTCACGATTACCAAGATTATTTGCAGCTAAACGCGCACGCATCCCAAACAGTGCGAAAGCAAATTAGTCAATCCAAGCGGGCAAACATACCTTTGTGCATAAAGTTGGTTTTGCTGCCGCTCTACGATCACAATGTATTATATTATATAAAAAGATAGTTAAAAAATATATAAAACCGCTTTCAAAAATCCTATCCTACACTAAAGTGTTAAAAATAAAATAAAAATGTAGCTGAAAGCATAGAAATTTAATATGGCTTTTAATATTCCTTATTTAAATAAGTTTTAACATGATAATATTTAAACATGTGTACACATTGGAGACAAGTCAAGCCAAGTCTTGGATGCAAGTAAACCTGGTGGATTAAAAAAATAATTATGAAAATCGGTTCACAATTGGCGGAGATATCTTATAATATAACAAACTAGCGACCCGCCCCGGCTCCGCACGGGAAAATGGTTAATGTGGGTTATCCTTAAGTATATTATGCATGTATTATACCAATAAACCTTCCTCTTGAATCACTCTATCTATTAAAAAAACCGCATCAAAATCCGTTGCGTAGTTTTAAGCATACATAGGGACATAGGGACAGAGAAAGCGACTTTGTTTTATACAAAAAAAAAAAAAGTATTTGTGCGCACTAGGTCATAACATAACTAATTCAGGTGTAAAGACCCACCTTGATTGAGACGGTACGTCACGCTATCGTTCAAAACTATGACAAAGAGTATATTAAGCAACTCAAGGCAATCAAAGTTTTACCTACATATTGATGAATGGTAATCAGTATAGTGGCGACACCGCTTTTGTCACGTTATTGTTTACGTAGTACGGTAGTAGATAATTAAAATTGGGCTATTTCAATAAATAAAATAATATTAAATTAAAAAATTATAACCCCCGACACAAAACCGTTACTACTTGATCCTTTCAACAACTAGAAAAAATCTTCAAATGGCTAAAGATATTTTCTTGGATCATAGCTAAGAACACTCTCGATTGTGACACCTCGCAGACAAAAAAAAAACTAGATCAAAATCGGCGCACCCGTTTAGGAGCTACGATGCCACAGACAGACAGACAGACACACACGTCAAACTTATAACACCCCTCTTTTTCGTAGGGGGTCAAAAATAATCGCTAAAATGTAGTTAATTTACGCGTATTACTTCAGAACAACGGCTGCACCGAATCAGATAATATTTTATATTAATTAATGTTATCTGTCAGGATAAGATTAGTATTACTTGCGGGTAGCTAGTCAATATTCAAAATCTGCTGAATACATTTTAAAATTTGCAAAACAAATGTATTTTTGCCGCTTCGTTTGTCTAGTTTGCTTTCGCACTGTTTGGAATGGGTGCTCTCTTGACTGCAAATAAACTTGGTAATCGTGCGCACTCTTACTTTAGACAGGTTTTGGACTATTACATTATTTATTCTGTGCTGTTACAGTGAAAAGATGTTATCTATCTTCTAACTATACTAAGTATAATAAAACTGAAGAATCGGCGTATCTGTACATTTATTTGTTTTTCAAAAAAGTGATTGTTGGTGATAAAGGGAGTATACACAAAAACCCAAGTTTAAAAAAATTACCGTCCGTCTGTCTGTCTGTTTATACACGCTAATCTCTGGAACAGTTGGACCGAATTAAATGAAATTTTGCATGGTGGTACCTTATATACCCGGTAAACATCTTAGATACTTTTTACCATGGAAAAAAAGACAATGCGAGCGTAGCCGTGGGCGAACAGCTAGTATTTAAAAAAATCCTACGTATGTGTTGACTCGGTGTAGTATTTCGTCGAGTCTGTGTAAATGTACACTAGCTTGCGTTGACTTTGCGGATACCTAGGATTCCTTTGACACTCGATATTATCTCCGATGGACCATAGTCTCGTTATAACACGTGTCTTAGAATTCTTGCTAGATATAAGTACATATATTTAAAGATGATAGTATTATATTACACTCGTGGTCGTGGTGGCTATCAGCATAAATTTGACTTGTTTGTATTGTAAAAATATGTTCAGGAGATGCAACGCCTGTGGAGTTTCTTCGGCAAGTTCTTCTCCACAGAAGACAGCCAGTTTTTGGACTCGCCAGAAAAGATAATGTAAATTTGACTTAACTAAGTGATGTAATATCCAAAAGTTAAAAAATAAATTCCTTTCCTTTTTTGTAATTTCCCCGACCAAAGTCTGAGTCAAATTTTTTATTCATCATCAAAGTTCTGTAAACCTAATTTTTCCTATCTCCCCTGTTAATAATATTACGTCTATAGGTATTTTTTAAAGTATGTAGTAATATTTATAGGACAACCTTCGGGTACAGAAAATAGCGCATTGATATTCTATTAAACATTAAGTACCTAAGTGCCTTTACTTGACTCGAAAAGTCACTTTTTTAGCAAAAGAAAGAGAAAGTATATAATTTGGAGAACGATATGTCTAGAACCGAAATGTTCTAAGGAAAAGGAAACATTAATACACAATAATGGCCAGCTAAACCGAGTAAGCCGGTAGCGAGCAACCCCCGCGAAGGGCGGACCTCGCTTTGGGCGGCGCCGGCTAACATCAAAGGGGGGGCGGATTCCTCACAAGTCCACAACCAACCCTCCGCTAATCGTAAATACACTACTGAAACTATAGTTCTAATATATTAAATATTAGACTAGCTGTCTGCTGCTATGCCCGCGCTGTTTTCCGACTTTTCCGTAGTCATTTTTAACTATCACATCCCACGAGAACTCTTTAATTTTCCAGGATTCATCCTATCCAAGATGTTGACCAGGGATGTAAAGAACCACCATGCAAAATTTCATTCAAATAGGTCCAATAGTTTCGGAGATTAGCCCGTACAAACAGACAGAGAAACAAAAAAAAGAAAATTGTCTGGATATGTTCTATTTCACTTCTTACATCCTCCTGACTCGGATGTACAGACATTTTTGATCTCTACAGTTTTATTATATAGGTAGATGTTCGGAGCAACTGTATTGGGATATTCCTTGTTCTAACGGAGCCCCAGCCATTAGAAGGAAAACAGTCGCGATCGTTAAGACCTGGTATATGTAATTAGAGCATAGCAGTACTTCTTTTTTGATTGACAAAGTTTTCACATCCCCTTTTAGTGCTGTCCTACTGCTATCTATCGATAATATATAAGAGAGCTGATACTAACATACTTGATTCCTGATAAATACTTCATTATAATAAACGTCAACAAATTATTGGCTCATCAATTGCTCATCATTAACAGCTCATATACGTCCCCACAGAGGGCTCAAGCATACTATGAAATCAGGGTGAACAAGCCTTAGTCGAGAGCGCTGGCCCAGTGCGGGTTGGTCAACTCCACATACAACCTTTGAATTAGGTACTTCGCAGTTCTGTTTTCTTCTACCGTAAGAGCGTCGAATACTCGCAATACTTAAGAATTCGAATATCGATAATAAATTGTTACGTGCCGAGGCTTGAGACCGCGAACTTCCGAATGGAAGTCAACTGTCCTAGCCACTTGGTCACTGACGCTCTACCTTAGTTTAACTCGATAGAATACATCATCTCATCCATTATATTATGTCTCCACCAAAGGGTTAGCAAAAAAGAAATCTACTACGTGTTGACTAACTAAGGAAATCCCCAACTCTACGCTTAGTAAACTTGACAGGCACAAAGCAGCTCGATAGTGCTATAATTTATTTATAAATTTATGTTTTTCTTCCACAGATTAAAGATGGAGTTAAAATCGCCAAAAACAAAGAAGAAATCTTCCCGCCTTGCGACGTGGTCGAAAATGCTGCGGACACCCTTCCTCATGCTTTTCCTACTCGGCACGTCAAGTTGTAACAACGAACTGTCATTTTCCGCGGACATGTCAATGTCAAACTCAACTTTTACAGTGGCGAGGCACAGGCATAACCACATGCAGCCTAGTGTTAGTGAGTTGAAGTTTTTGGACGATGCGAAATATTTGCGTCGCCATTTGAACAGGGAAGTGGTGAATTTTGTGATGACTGATGTTCTGGTGGATGGAGAAGTGGAGAACAGAGTGCATTATAATGGCATCACGGCAAAGGAGACCTATGTTGGGACTTATGGGTAAGTTTTGATATCTTAGCGTTTCACCTACTCTGGTAACATTGAAGTAATAAAGAGACTAAAGGGCAGCAAACACACAGCAGCTATAATGTATATTGTTGTTGTGTATTGTTAGAATATTGTATTCTATTACATTCATGGTTTGAAAACAAGGTCTAACCATTAGACCACGTGACTGACACGAGCTTACGTTATTTCTACGTCATTTTGCCTATTCAACCTTGTCGAATGCTTGTAATAGACAAGGATGAACAGCGCAAAATGACGTAGGCTTGTGTAATTCACGTGGTTATTACATTATAGCTGCTGTGTGTTGTCTCCTGGCGATTTCTATGGAAAGGTGTAATGAGATGTATCGTGCTAAATTGTAAAGATGTACATTATAGCTGCCGTGTGTGAAGCCCTTTATGCTATTTACATTTACATTTAATTGTCAATGTCACGGAATATATAATATAACACGTGTTATTTTATTGACCACTGAATAATTGACACTACCAGTGTGTTAATTTGTGTGTTTATTTGTTCTGCTGCTCTAATTTTGTTTATTAAAGAATTTTCTCTTCGAGTAGTTATATTCGCAGTATTATAAGTACCTGGGGCTCTACTCTTGAAATCAATATCGATTCCGATTTCAACCCAATGCAATACCAAAGTCAATTTTAAACCGCTATGCGCTACTCTTGAAAATCTGCCTGTCAAGAGTTGACAGTGTCCGATTTCATTTCGATCACTCAATATCCGCCCAATATAAATAAATAAATAATAAATATGTGGGACAATACGGCCACCTGACCCCAAACTAGGCAGAAGAAACTGTACTATGGGTGTATCCAGACACAAGGCAAACACAAGTGCTCATCACACGAATGTTTGCTCTGGGCGGCTGGGCGGGATTCGAACCCGCGACCTTGTGCTTCGTAGGCAGACGGCTAGGCTACGAGACCGTCATGTTAAGAACAATGTACATATTTACTTTAAGTAGGTACCTACTTCTTTCTGATTCTAATGGGCGTGGTCGTATATTTATGTACTTAGGTACTTTATCATCAGCTTTAGCATGTCAAAGATTACATTACGCGTCATGTTTGAATAACAGAAAGTCGATTAGCCTTGCCCTTGGCCGGTGCAATTTAAAATAATTAGACCGACCCGCGGGTTATCTGCTGATTCCGCGAAACGTCATCAAAGAAACGCAAAAACAACTGATTTATTGTTTCCTATAATGAGGAGTTATGTAATAAAGATTGAGCTTTATGCGTAGTTTAATAATAATAATACAATTATTTCAAATAGTATTTATTGAACACTATACAGACGTACATACATATATATATGCAAATTTTGAAGAAACAAATTCTGTCAGTCAACTAGTTGTAGTGCGGCTGGTTGTTTCAGGGTTGTTGTGATTTGCTGCGAAGGGTATGCAGCTTTCTAATGGTGACTTTTTATTGGTCGAAATTGACAGAAGACAAAGATATGTCAGTGTGAAATCACTGAGGTATTGTCAGGATCGGGTCGCCTTATTACGTTACGTGCTCTACCGAAAAAAAAATCTTACTCTGTGTGTGAGTTACAAGTTACAAGGACGTTATTTTAGCATATTTTAATAAAAACTTGATTTTTAATTAATTTGTAAAATAATGAAGTAGCAAGTCTCTTCAGAGCCGTAAGACACAAAATAGGCTTTAGAAAAAAATAAGCAAGTGAGTAAAAGCGGACAAACTAGTTTATTATAATAGTAGATAAGGATGTTAAATTCACGCTATAAAAAGTTGAAAACATTATCCCGTGTACAGTAAACAATAATAATTAAACTGCGCAGGAGCATCGTCGGAGCTTCAAACGAGTCAGCAGTAAACAGCAGCGTTGCCAGACGTACCGATTTTCAAATCAAAATTAAATGTCTCGCGCGACAGACTCTATAGTCCCGCTTTTCTAAGGCTGATTAGCTAACGATGACAGTGTAAATCTGATTTAAAATATTGTAATTTTTATTAAAATACATTATAGTATATGACTATTTTTGCTTCCAACTATGACGTAATTAAAAGTACTTAATTAAATTTAAATTAAAGAGATAAATTTTTAAAAGCTTCTGATTATATACTGAATTGTACTATGTGTTGCTTTCGCGAAAGAATCCCGCGTTTTTCACTTCAAATACTTCAAAATCATCTAGCAAACGCTAGCTTCAAACAGTTCGGCAGTAAACCCTCGTTGGTGCGGGTTATTACCTCGTTAACACAAGTTATAGTTTGATTACGATGCGCACGCACATTACTTAACTGACTCATTTTACTATGAATCTTTCGGCGAGAGTTCTAAATAATTTTTCGTTTTTTTAAACCAGCTTTCGTCGTCGCAGCTGCGCTTATAATAGTAATTAAAATCTCTTATGTGTCTAATAGTAGCAGTCAAAATCTCCTATGTGCAGAAAAAGTACAAAAAAAATATCCTAACATAAATAAATAAAAATACGATACGCCACGCACTGAGTTGTCAGCGTTGTTCAGGGAGATTTCCGCGCCACCACGCCCTTAACGATATAATCCGCAGGGCCCTTATATCAGCCAATATACCCTGTTCGCTGGAACCTCCGGGTTTAAGCCGCTCCGACGGAAAGAGGCCAGACGGGTTGACGATGGTTCCATGGGAGAGAGGCCGTTGCCTCATATGGGATGCAACGTGTGCGAGTACCTTTGCGCCCTCTCACCTTAGCAGAACCACCCGGCTTGCAGGCGCGGCTGCCGAATTTGCTGCTAAACAGAAGCATTTTAAATACGCTGCTTTGGAGGCCACGTACACTTTTGTTCCTTTTGCTGTAGAGACGGTGGGACCCTGGTGTGGTGAGGCTAGGGCCCTTGTTAGTGAAATCGGTCGTAGGCTGAAAGAGAAGGGTGGAGACCCGCGCTCTGGGTCTTTCCTGGTCCAACGCATTGCCATAGCCATTCAGCGCGGCAATGCGGCAAGTTTGATGGGAACTTTTGGGCCAGGAAGGACTCAAGGCGGCATATTTGATGCTCGTATAGCTGACGAGAACTGTGTTGGATATGTTTAGAAGTTTAAGTTTGATTATTGTTTGTATTGTTTGACCTTTTAATAAATTTTAACCCATAAAATAAAAATATATATTAACATAACAGCAAAAAAATAATTACAGTTTTTAAAATGCCCAAGCGGCCATTTAAGCATTCACTGAATTTGGTTTAACACCCTTCCATAAATATATTTTTTTCATAAAGTAGTTTTTTTTTTCTCAAAAGTAGGTACCATCTGTGCACATACAGGTTCTTGATTTGGCAACGACGATAATTATGTCGTTATTAGTATGTCGTATGTTTACGTTGAAAATTATTATTTTCCTAACGGAAAAAGTTGCCAGTTTTGATGAAAAAGCTTATTATGAAAATTCGTCCAATAGTGTTTTTGCATATTATCTAATCGTCGTCGCAAACTTTAACGTTTAATAAAAAACGGATATAAATTTTCGGTATTATTACATGTTATTTTAAGCACTACAATCAAATCAAAATGACCTACTATGACAAACAATAGGAAATTTATTTGACGTGATTTATACGATATCCCGATATTTCGATGTAGTTTCGAACTGAAAATGCTTAAGTCAAATGAAAGGCATGTAAAATTAACTTACTTACTTATTATCTAGATGTTAATATTATTCATGAGGATGAGTGTAGAGTTACATACAGATCAAAGTCCTTGGTAAATTAAAACTACCTAAGTACCTATACACATAAGAACGATGAATGGGCACATTATTTCTTGGGATGGTGATAATGTAACTATTTTACGGAATGAGCAGTTGATAAAAGTAGAATATAACGTGTCTTTATACTATAATCATAATCAGGTATCCTGTTGGCTGTTGCTAATACATTATATTCTGTGCTAATACATTATGTG
The DNA here is from genome assembly GCA_948473455.1 of Teleiodes luculella. Taxonomy (NCBI): domain Eukaryota; kingdom Metazoa; phylum Arthropoda; class Insecta; order Lepidoptera; family Gelechiidae; genus Teleiodes; species Teleiodes luculella. The sequence continues at coordinate 3,174,293 of OX419609.1, read as the reverse complement.
TTAGGTTATCTGTAGCACCGCCGCGCGCCGCCGCAATACGTAATTTGTGTTATAGAACACACGGTGTCGTCGTCGCTGTCGCGGCGATTAACCGCGCGGCGGCGACGGTGGCACGGCGCGACGTGTCGCGCGAATTTTATTTATACATTTTCATTCATACCTAATAAATAAATAAGGTTGCGCGTAGAACCGACGCAACAGGCGTTGAGGAAAAAAAGTTCTTGAAAGGAGTTTATCGCTGAAAATAAATAACCTTTTTGTCTGATAGTTAGTATGTTTGTTCCTCTTTCAAGTCTAACCGGCTGAACAGACTTGGATGAAATTTAACAGGTAATATAATGTGTTTTGAAATTGTGGTTATATAGAAAAATGTGTGAAATGTGAAAAATTAAATTTAGTAGGTAGATCGTGTCAGGAAACGGTAACTAGCTAGCTAACTAGTAATAGGTATAATATGGGTTATGCTTACATTAGGTTCTGTGTTTTGGAGCTATGACACAGTTTGTCGCGCCAAATAGGAAGCATAGAGTAAGGCCAGTTCGAACAAAATGTTACATCTAGACATCTAGATAATTATTTGTTCTAAATTCTGTTTTGAATAACTTTACCTGGGAATTTTTATTTTTATTTATTATGGCAAATCAAAGTAAAAACTGTACAAAAACGGTCAATTTCAAATGTGTCGTCAAGTTTTTTTTTTTTTTTTTAATTTTCCCAACGATGTTAAAAAAGTAGGTACTAATGGTAATAGCACGTAATAGGTACTTATAACATCCTTGAATTTTCCACATAAAATATTGTGTTAAAATTTCATAAAAAGGAGCTCATATTTTGACTTATATTTTCTGTGAAGAAGAACTCGCTGGAAGAAACACCTATATCTACGATGTCGAATGCGTGCAATAGACAAGGATGAACAGCGCAAAATGACGTAGGCTTGTGTCAGTCACGTGGTCTTCTTGTTAGACCTTGTTTTCTTAGACCATGTCTAATACCCAATTATCTCGAAACATTTTTTTCTCACGCGATAAACAAGAGGAGCAGTGACGCGTTTCATCAAAAATAGCCCAGTCGTTTGGCGGTCCGTGCCAACTAGTACCGTGACAGACATTATCTAATACCAATATGTTCGACTGATTGAGTTTCATAGGCCATCCGTCATAGAACCGCCTCTATTATGTACTTTTTAATTTATTTTAAATAAATCTAATATTAAATATTGCAATTAAGGTAGATATTGGAAATCATCAAGACATTACAATGTAAGTAGTTTGACTTTCAAACAACTTCATAAAATGTACGCTCGATCGTTCGTACTTGATAATTTATATTTGTTTTTCGATATTTCCGTAGTAATTTTTAACTATCTTACAGGAACTCTTTAATTTTCCGCGATTAAAAGTATCCAAGATCATGACCGGGGATATAAGATACCACCATGAAAATTTTCATTTAAACCAGTCGTCGCAAGTTTCGGAAATTAGCCCGTACAAACAGACAAACAGAGAAACAAAAAAATTGAAAAAAAAATCTGGATGTTAGAACATCAAACATGTCGCGTTTCTTACATCCCTCTGAATCAGTTTTTAGCACTTCTTTTCTATAGATTTTCGACCTCTACAGTTTTATTGTACTTATAGATATTTTAAACGTTCGTGTTGCCAATTTCACATATCTCTACCGGACTCGCTTACTCATGCAATATTTTTTTATTTATCACAAGAGGAGATATTAATTTAATCGCATTCCAAACAGTCATAGAGCTTACTTGAACACCAAAGAGATTTGAAGAGCCAGCTTAAGCTGGCTCTTCAAATCTCTTTGTTGAACACCAACTTTCTCTTTGGTCATACATTTTTGCTGTAGAAAAAAGGTTTTTCCTAATAGTAAAAACTTAAATTCGGTAAAATTAAATTTAAATTTCCGCTACTAAATTAATTACCTAATTACAAGAATTAAAGCACTCTGACTGCCCTCCACTACTACAATTATTGCTGACCACGAGAATCCTAAATCTAAACAAAAATTGACTTAATGTGAGTAGCGGTTATTCATTGAGGGTTCCGGACATTAAGCTACGGAGTATTCTTAAAGCTACGGAGGATGATGCCCGTTGCGGTTGTGGTTTTTGTCAATATTTATACAAATACAAATATTTTTATTTGTGAATTTGGGGAACATGGAATTCAGTTAAAGATGCAAGTCTTCTTCTTCTTATTCATATTTAAGAGCTGCGCTCTTGTCAGTAGAGTCTACGCCATTCTGTTCTGTCTTCCGTCCTCTGTTTGATCTCCTGGTACGACACGACATCTATTCCTTCCTTGTAGATGTAGAAGATGCAAGTACAAGATTAAAATACAATAGGTATCAAAAAACTATAGGGTTGAACATAGTGAATTCCATGCTAGGAAGTTACTGTGTGTGTTAGAAGCCAGGGATTCGCTAATTGTGTTGTAAATTAATGTTCTCTATGAGTTAAAAAATACTATAATAAGCTTGATGCTTCGACTGTAGCTGCGGAGCCTTTAAACGTTAGAACTTTAAATAGAATAATATTATTATAAAAAACATAAATATTTCATTCATTTAATAAAATTGGTTTCTAAATAAACACAGTTTTACAGAAAAGAAAGCAAATTCTTTACTTATAGTGTTAAGTTGAGAATAAAAGTATTCTATCTATCCATCTATCTTATTTTAAACAATTGAAGTGAAATTAAAGTACCTAGGTATGTTAGTTATTTCATAATCGAAACCCCAAAACGGAATCGAACAGCGTGCATCACTTGCTGACTGATAATTACCGTACGAGATGTAAATAAATCTATTTCAAGATGGCCTCTAGTGTTACAAACGCTTCATGAATTATGTAAAGTAAGAAATCAGCAAATGACTTGAGCAGGCAAGCGTATAAATCTATATTTTGTAAAAAAAAATACTGATTTCCAGCTTTACACGACTAGTTTGTAAGTATGGATGGATGTATGTTTGTTACTCATTCACGCAAAAACTACTGAATGGATTTTTAATGAAACTTCAAAATAATATAGTTTATGAACATTCTTAGATTTTCGCGGTTGTTTATCGGTGTAACCCGGTTGAAATATCGTGGAGAAAACCCGTGAAAATGTGTGTATAGTGTATAGTAGGTATAATATAGTTTACATCAGAATAACACACAGGCTACTTTTTACCGCGGGAAAATCTGATAGCGTGGGCGGAGCCGCGGGGCGGAGAGCTACTCACAAATTTGAAAATGTATTTCTGACTTTTAGACTATTTTCACAAAGGTTAGGGTACAGGGGCAATCCCTGACCCGATCGTGTTTGTTTTACGCTTAAATTGTACGAGTAGACGACTCAATTGCACAGAGGAGTTTTTCAATTTTTTTTTTATAGTTCTTCGTTTCCAAAATGTAGAGCGCCAAAACCAGAACTTCGGAAGAAAATACCAAAAGTTAAAAAAATGTATCACGATTACGACGTCACTCGGTTATGAGTTCAAATATTAGCAGATGGTCTACGGAAGTCATCTGTTTTTATTTAGTAAAGATTTTTAAGTATAATGACGCAATATCCACTAGTTCCTCGTAATTTGCAGTAAACATGTGGCAATGTTTTTTCCTCCGAATTTGCAAAGCAGTGTCTGTGCGATTCTTATAAATGTCAGTTAATTATAAATGAATTATATAGGTACTGAAAAAGATGATTCATGCAATGGTCGGTTGTTATCATAAAGTTGTTTGTTTTTCGCATCGCGGCGTGATTTCCCGCCTGAACTATCGTAACACTACATGAATTATTTCAATTCGCTCACATTAAGTAAGTATGTGGCGCATGGCGTATCGCATTTTAGTCACTTTGCGTATATGGCATGGCGTTTCGCATATGTGTCATCTTGTGTTTGTGCTATTTCGCGTATGTGTCAATTTCCGTAGAAAGTACAGTAAGTATGTGTCTTTGATCTTCATGAGAAAAATAATAATTGATTGAGTAAGGAATGTTTTACAAACTTTTTTCGACGTACAGATTTTCGACCTCTACAGTTTTATTATACTTATACCTAGATTGTGGTCGTAGAGTGGCAGCAAAAACAACTTTGCAATACAAAGGTATTTTTGCCGCTTCGATTGTCTAATTTACTTTCGCACTGTGTGAAATGGGTGCGCTCTTGTGTGCAAATAAACTTGGTAATCGTGTCCGTCCACGTTCCCTTAAGACAGGTCAGAGATATGATGTATGTAGAGAATAACACTAAATTAAAAAATGTAATAATCCCCGACACGAAACCGTTACTTGATCCTTTCAACAACTAGAAAAGAGCTGATAATCTTCAAATGGCTAAAGATATTTTCTTGGGTCATAGCTAAGAACACTCTCGATTGTGACACATTGCACACAAAAAAAAAGATCAAAATCGGCGCATCCGTTTAGGAGCTACTATGCCACAGACAGACAGACAGACACACACGTCAAACTTATTACACCCCTCTTTTTCGTCTGGGGTTAAAAATAAGTATTAAATTGACCTAGGCATTGAACATATATGGTGACCAGCAGCTGTTATCAGCAAATTGATAAATTACTTAGTCAAAGTCAAAGTCAAAGTCAAATAGTGTTTATTCGAAGTAAGACTTCACAAAATCATTTTTCGACGTCGAGGCGGGTTCACAATTTGGCTGTCTTCTGTGGAGAAGAACCCGCCCCCGAACTTAGTTTACAAGTAGGTACCTACCTATACTTGGTACTTACATACAATGATGTTTTTGTTTACAGAAAAAATATGAGTACCTAATATGCTTTATATACACATTTTAATGCTTTTTATCGGCTTGTAATAAAATATATTAAAGTACTAGCTGTCTGCCCGCGGCTACGCCCGCGTTGTTTTTCGACTTTTCCGTAGTAATTATTAGTAATTATTAACTATCCCACGGGAACTCTTTAATTTTCCGCGATGAAAACTGTCCAAGACGTTGACCGGGGATATAAGGTACCACCATGCAAAATTTCAATTAAATTGAACCAACAACGGTTCCAGAGATTAGCGTGTACAACCAGACAGACAGACGGTCATTTTTTTTTCAAAACTTGTATTTTTGTGTTCAGCTACACTCCCTTTATCACCTACACAGTTTTTTGAAAAACAAATCAATGTACAGACACGCCGATTCTTCAGTTTTATTACAAGTAGGTATTACTATTTGGTATTCTGTGTTACAAGTAAGTAGTACTAGCTTTCCGCCGCAGCTCCGCCCGCGTTAACCTTGGGAATGAGACATTTTCCCGCGGTAAAAGGTAGCTTATATTACTCAGGGTGAATGTAGCTTTCTAATGATGAAATAATTTTTGAAATCGGTTCAGTAGTTTAATTATTACAAACACACAGACACACACAAAATCTTTCCTCTTTATATGATAGATAGAAGAAGAAGAAGAAGCTTTCTGAGTTTTAAGTCTAAGCTATCGGCACAGGTCGGACACTCCACACAGCAAACGCGTTTTTACAACCTACTGCTTTTTTAATAACAACTGAATATTAATTACAAGTCAAACACTGAAATGCTATATAAAACACCCCTGAACACCCTGTCAGAGTACCGCGACGCCTGTGGGGTGCGGGGCGTGGGGCGCTATATCGGGCGGGGAACTCATTTTAGTGTGGGGGGGTGAGTGTCCTTTCTGTACGGGTTAGTACTATTATTTTCTTCTGTGCTATCGGTTCCCTTTATGGGGTTTAAATCTCTAGTTTCCAGGAGAGAGTCGTTGGACAATAGGCGTGAATAAGGCATGCGCACGAGTTGAACACACAGCGCGTTCAAACGTATGCGCGCGCACACTTCGCGACGTGGACCTCTATTTTTGATTCATTCGTATTGCATTCGTATTGCAACTACAGCTCGATTTCTAACGAAAAACAGCGTTTGAATCGTTCGATTACATCGAGCGGTCACGAGCGCTTGTTGCTGCAAGCGAGTGATAGAATAAAATGTCAAGCAATAACGTCCAATAACGTCCAGGTAACGTTAGTAACTATTTATTAATCTGTGGTCCAGGCAAGCCCCTTGGTGTGGACATGCAACAACAACAATAATGTCTAAAATACAAACCAATAGCTCTCTGGATGGACGTTCTACAATCACAGGTGGCAAGCCGACGATAACAAGACGATACATGTTAGTTTCAAAAATTTGAAAATTTGATTTTGTTTTGTCTTAGATTTTGTGCGTAAAAAAAACGTAGTAGCGATTTAGAAATACTAAGAAAAATCAATGTCATGCGACTTGGAAATCCACTGTGACAATGTCGTATACATACGCTAACGCCATGTCATACGAACGATTCAGAAATATATCTCCCGCTGGGAGACGAGTGGACACGCCTTCTCACGATTTATTACTGCAGACTATGTGTCAGATAATATGCGACTGACTGTCTTGGTTGTGATAAATAATAAACATTATGAATTGTGTATTATGGTCGTGTTTCGAAAACCTCGTTGTGGAGTTGTGAAGGAATTTCAGAAATTTTGTTACAAGCCATAGAGTTCTGTAAATATTACGTACCTACATTTAAAAAATATTCGATCGGACCTGCTTCGAATTTGGATACCTACGATTTAAAATAAACACTATGTAAATAACACACTTTTTTCGAGTTATCTCCGAGATTTAAATCGCTAAAGTGTTTAAAAGCTGCATGATCTAAGAACACCTGCTGGCTGTACACTTGTGGAGTATTTGGTGCATATAGTGTCATCGTCTGTCACCACCAGAAACGACCCAGAACAGCACTATTTGGCGAAAGAGTAACCTATAGAGGTAGAAAGTTTTTTTTGCTACCGACCCCAAAATATTAAGGAAGATTTTTTTTTTCAATATCCTTTGTACCCTTTACCAATATCCTTTGTATGTAATTGATGGAATGAGGCTAGAAGAGATAGATATATAGCTGTGTCTTTGTCAGAGCAGCTGTATTAGTAGAGGGCGGGCATAGCATGAAAACGTGAAACTGGTAAAAGATGAAGAAGAAAGAAGGAAAGAAATAAAAGAAAAAAACTAAATGTTGAACATACTAGGTAACTTTTAAGTGATAGCGATGAAACCTTTCCGCTAATTTTATTTTCATTTCTTTAAGGATTGTGTCTTAGTGAGTATTTAAGTGTTGGTAAGGGACAGAAATATTTATGAATAAGAGGGCTCAATTTTACTTAGTTTTAAAACATCGCAGTTGTTTTTACTCCGAGTCGCCTTAGTTAGCAAAGATATTCCCTTGGGTTTTCAATGGTCTCATCCTCTCTATTCTTTCTGTAACAATAGCCGTGTTGCAAGGCGGATCAGTTTGTGAATTGCGACCAAGAGGTCGTTTGTGTACTTACTAATGTATGTAAATACTAAATAACTTGTAAATGAAGCAATCAAACTATGTCAGTACTTAAAACCAGCTTATAATACACAAATCATTGAAATAAGAGCTACATCGTTAAATAAGTTGTTTACAATATTATACAATTATTATATATATATATATACCTATACTAGCTTTCCGCCGCGGCTCCGTCCGCGTTAACAGTTTTTGTGTGGGAATGAGGCATTTTCCAAAACCACTAAATGAGCATGCCCTTTCAGTATATCAACTGAGCTGTCACTCAGTAACTGATACATTTTCTTCGTACTTAGTCCTTAGAAGACAACTAAAACAGCTCATTTGACTAGTCGGTCCTTGATGGAAAGAAAAGATGCTTTGGGGGCCGTTTTGGACCAATCACTATGACAGGGGAAGAGGTAGTGCTGTAGCCATACGTCGTGTAATTAACAAAATGTCTGTCATATATCAGTCAACTAAATTTTATCTTAACCGACTAAGTAAACGATGGCCATAAACCTGGGTCTATATTAAAACCCATAATTGAAAATGTATATATTGAAAATCCATAATAGTCAAATGCCATAATGATTAAAATCCATAATTCTGAAACACATATATTTAAAAGCCGTAAATTTAATACGAATACTGTCAGTATGTATAATAATTAAAAAATATAAATTTGACAAATACAGCACACATTTATTAAATTATTATTTTTTGTCACCAAAAATGCTGTTTCTCTCATGTTCTTTTTTACCAAAATATCTTAAATGTAGGATTTCGAAACATTTATAGAATTATGGATTTTAATAAGTATGATAAATAATGGTATGTATTTTTAAATTATGGATTCTAATTGTTATACTATTTAAAGTTATGGCAAGTCTGTTATGGATTTTCATAATAGGAATATTTATGTTATGCAATTTAAGGGGCACCCCATAAACCTATATGCTGAAAGGTACTCTTAGTGAAAAAAATAATAACTTATACAAATCGTTTCTTAATTACTATTTGCGGTAAAGTTAAACGCTATCATAAAAAGATACTTACTTAACGAATTAAAGTGCCTGTAAAGTTAGGTGCTAGTAATATTTAAACAACAAAGTTAGGTATTTTAAAATTATTTATTTTTGTACTTTCCAAAAATTCTCACAGGGTTTTTAAATTAATTTTAATTTGATAAAAAAAGTAGAAGAATATTCTTATCTTATCTTATCAATGTGTAACATTAATGTAATTAATGAAGTTCACAAATTGTTACTTTGTATTATTAAATCGAAGCTAAAACATTGATTAAATCGAAACTACGCTAACAGACGGTATCTGACCAAAAAAAACTATTGTTACTTTGTTATTAAACAAGCAGTACATTCGTCAATATCCTCGTCATTTGGCTCCAGGGCTGGCTGTACAGTGGAGATGCCCTGTGCCTTGTGACGTCACGGCAAGTTGAGACGGCTCGCGCGCATTGTCCGCGAATCAGCGCACTCGCCTGTCAAACGTTTTGTTCTACACTGCGCAAGCCCTTGTGCACATACACTTTTATAAATTACAGGACCCGGAAATATTATACACTAGCTTTCCGCCCCGCGGCTCCGCCCGCATTAACAGGTTTTCCCGGGGGATAGAAGTATTTTCCCGCGGTAAAAAGTAGCCTATGTGTTATTCTGATGTATTGTAAAGTTTAATAAAATCCGTCCAGTAGTTCCAGAGATTAGCGTGTACAAACAGACAGACGGTAATTTTTTTCAAAACTTGTATCTTTGTGTTCAGCTACACTCCTTTTATCGCCTACAAAAAAACAAACACAGAAGACAATATGTGTAGTCGGCTTAAAGCCGGCTCTACATTCTCCACAAACCTATACGACACATGCCCAATACGAGAGTGTATGTAGAGGGAGGTATCACTACATAGTATAGACAAAGTATGTATGTATGCTGAAATCTTTAAAACTACGCAACGGATTTTGATGCGGTTTTTTTAATAGGTAGAGTGTTTCAAGAGGAAGGTTTATGTATAATACATGCATAATATACACTTAAAGATAACCCACTATAACCATTTTCCCGTGCGGAGCCGGGGCGGGTCGCTAGTTGGATTATATTGTTGTCTCACGTATATTGGCCTGTCGTCTTTCGACAAAAGTTTTGGCTCTCGGCAAAACTCCAGATTGTAGAGCGGAACGATACGAGTAGGAACAGTGCACAAGGGCCCGCGCATTATCGCAATGACAATGTGGCAGTCAGGTGTAGGGGAGATGGGATCGCGCTTTCGGCGGGAAATGAACACTAACAGCTCACTTCTTAGGAAAACTGGAGGAAAACATTAGTTATTATTAGAACGAAGCGGCGATGATGTGGCAAGAAGAAACGGCTTTTGATTTGAACACCTGTAGCCTTACGTCCACTGCTGGACAAAGGCCTCCCAAAAAGATCTTTACGAAGATACCGATACAGGCTGGAATGATAGTGATGATCTTTGTGATGATGATATTGATAGCCCTTAAAATTTTATAAAAGTAGGTAATCTGCTATCAAACGCGACATAATGATCGAACTACTATGAGTCTTGTCATTTTCAAATAGTGACATTGAGGCGGCGCGTGTTCTATCTCCGACGACATAATGAATGTGTTTAGATACGTAAGAAAGAACATGGTAAGAACGATTTTTTTTATACATATTCATCACTCTTACTACTTATAAGAGAAATTGAACTGCCTCCTGCCAGCTAAGAAGCAACGGCTAACCGCTACACCAGCGACGCTTACAAAACGACTTTACCCACGCAACAAACTACGGAACAACCTGATTTCTCGCTTGTTTTTTTGTCCATTAGACGGATGCTTCCCATCGTCCGGAGCTTCCAAATCGATTAATATTTCAATACAGATCACCTTCGCTTGCGGCGCGCCTCACTCAATACGGAACACTATAAAGAAATGATTAATTAAAATAAAACCGGCAAGCGCGAGTGCGACTTGAAGAGTAGGGTCTTGGACCCGAGGAAAGCAACTAAAGAACTGCTTCAGGAAAGCAACTAAAGGTAGCCGTTTGAACCGAGCGTCAGTGACACTGACGCTGCGACACGACAAATAATAATGGACTTACGGTAATGGATTTAAGAATGAATTTACTCAAAAGTGAGTTGGCGCGACGAGACAGACACCGGTAACGCCGCGTCATTCACGTCACTGTCGCATGCCTCCAAAGTCCACCTTAATTACATCACTGTAGCAAAGTTGTAGCGAGGTCGTAGCACATCGTAGCAGCTTAGAACACATCTTAAAAGTTCTATCTAAAAAAGTGTCTTAACGAATCCGTCCCACATTCACATTGGATCGGAATCACGTCGCTTCTGTGTGTTTCATGCCTTATATTACGCTTTTACATTTTTGTACAAGTTGTTGTGTTTATGGCAAAATCGAAAATTCAGGCAATACAATTTATTAATTTAAAATTTATTGTACACAAGAAACTTATTTACAAACAATACAATTACCCTCATTACAATTTTTGGCGATATTACCCTTATCGCAATTTCATTTATTTACGGTGGAAGCGCGGTGAATAGAATTTGATTAAATTACAGATATAAGACGTATAAATTGGTTACATACATGTATAAACATTCGTTGCAACTTGAACACAAGCATCAAATAGAAAGTATGAGTAGGATACCCTAAAAACAAATAATAGAGAGAGATATTCCATTAGTCGGCGTCAATAAATTCCGTTACTAATGAATCGATTCGAGTTGCGCAGTCGCATGTACGGATCGCTCGGGTCATTCCCGCTTGTACCCACGAATATGCCCCTTGCCCCGTCAGGGGACACAAAAAACTATGTACTTCTGAAAACTTTCACGGTTGTTTTCATAACTATTAAGATACCACGTTACATATCCCGTTTTAAATCTTAATAGTTATGACAGAAAACTACGGGAAAAATAGCACTTATTTTTTGAGGATATCAATTATTATGTTAGCTTTTTTATTACATGCTTACCTAGCATACTTTTTGTATTTCCTTAATATGGATTATTTGACCAGAAAAATGAAAAACCTGGAGCGTAACATGTTTTTTATTATGATACTGACAACGATCGCCATTATAAAATTAGTTCCATTTAATTTCCGCAATATTAGCGAGGTTTATTACTATCAGGCTTAGTAAAAATTTACAATGACAAGACAATGTATTTATCACTTACCATTAAATGTTGTTTAACTGGAAATAACGAAACTGCTATGCTTGTACCCCGCTGGGGGCAATTTTAGGGTCACAACGGGAATAATCCGCCGAAGGGAAGTATGCACGTATGATGCATGGGATCTGTCATACTAAACTCCAAGTTTTGATTGGAACAAAAGGATGTAATGTTACCGAAAGCGGTCGGGTCTAGAAAAGTAGATACTGGACCCGATTCTACGCATTACGCTGTAACTTTTTATTGTCAACCTTCAACTTAAATTTAGAGACGTCAAACATTGATTTTACGTGAAGTTCGCACTAGTTTAACAGGCATGCGAAAACATCTCACTTTAAATTCTTTCGGTTGGCCACTGTTCTCTTAAGATTCAATTCCTACTAGTTTAGGGGAACAGGGCTATAATTTTAAGCCTCAAAATAAAAGTAAGTAAGTATTTCTACTTGCTATTGTTAAAAGACCTGTCTGAGAAAGCTGCATACTTTAATCTAACTAAACACAGCACAAAATAAATTGAATTTAAAATGAAGATGATCATTAATAATTATTCTTACGACACACTCACACGTTCTGTACTACTGTCAGACCATACTGGCCTAAACAAATGTGCCGTTATTTTCTTAATAAACACTGGCCACGCTGGACGCGCATATTATTTAATTTATGCCGTTAATTAAAAAAAGAAAGTGCAGGAAACGTCACATCGCGTTCTTAATTCAAAATTGACAATTTGACAGGCGTGCGGGCGGGAGAGATGATCGGTGGCTGTTCACTCGTTGAGTTTGTTGTTTGAAAATAGCAGAAATAACGGAACAACGCCCATAGAAGAGCTTCTTGTAATTTTGTCAGAATATTGGGCCCGATACTACATATAAGTGTATTACCGACGCTCTAACTTAAATTTAAAAACCATTATGTCGATCCCTTTCAAGTTCTTAAGAACGAAAAGAGACAGGTGATTGTCTACTTAAATTAAGGACGTCAAACATCGATTTTACGCGTAGTTTGCACTAGTTTAGCTGTTAGCAGGCATTCGAATATATCCCAATTAAATTTAACAGAATTTGATAGCTGTACTGCTTACTTATTTTAAGTGTCATTAATTCAAAATTAAATTAATTATTCTCCCATCCTTTTCGATTCCCATATGAATGAAAAAACCAACTGAAATTTAGAGATTTTAACGGCCACGCCGGAATTGAGGCCATTGTGTAGGTACCTAAGTAATTAAAGTATAGCTTCTAATATAATTGTATTTTAAGCTCAAAGCTACACGAATATTTGATTTGTATTACCTACACCTTCTTAAAGCCTCGTAATATCTCTGAAACTCAAACCTTCCGGTGCCCAGGTTTTCGTATTTCGGGTTACCTGAGAGAAAGAGGTGACTTTAGGTAGACTATTCTTTACTCATCTGCGTAGTTTGTTTATTTAAAAACATATATAAACGGAACTAAAGTGTCACTAGTGTGTTTCGGAAACAACTAAGTATGCCGATTGTTTTTAGCGGTATAATGTGCTAATTTTGCCAAACTGAAAATTAAAACAAGATCTCTCTGATGTACCTACTGCAGTCAAATAGTAGTTTATATTATCGGACGAGACCTAACCGCCTAATGCTAGTTTGAACTTGGAACGAGATTAGCGGCGGCGCCATTGCGGCGGCCATATTGTGACTCCGTCAAACTTGCAAAATGGATTCCGCGGGGACTCCGCGTTTTGACTTTTGAAGCCTTTCTGAAACAATGTTGCCAGTTGGTGGTAGATTCCAATAGTAATTTAAGTGCACAATTTTCGGACTCTAGGATCAACATGAAAACCACAACAACACTGATCGTTATTTTACAGTTCTTACGACTGAAATAATGATGGATGATAATGATGAGGAGGATTATAAATACAAGGTGCGGATTTTGTACTATAATTAAAACCTTTTTTTTTAGTTTTTGTCACGTTATGACGTTACAATACAACGTGTTAATCTAATAATGCAAAACCTCTCGGGTGATAACTCAACTCATGATCAATTTAATTACTTTTACTCGTATTCTTCTTCTGTTTCTGAAATTGCAATTTATTTAGAGGTACTTTTCATACAAGTTGACTTAGTCAGGTGATCAAATTGTATGAAAAGTATAATGGAAAGTGCTAAGTTTCATGATTTCGGTTACAATTTCCCAATTTCCATTAAACATTTGATGGAAATGAAAATTTTGCAATATGGCGAGGTCTTAGAGTATAGATAGAAAAATGAGGGCGAGGTTTTTTAATTGTTCTGATCGGACTATACTATACCTATTTTTAAGAAACAAAAAGGATGATGTTTTGTTTAATATGAGTGAGGTGGTTTCTTTATTATAATTTTTTCTTTAAATGTCTGTTTTTGTAAGCATTTATTTTTGATATTCAACGATGGAAGGCAGTTTGCAAATGGAACTATAAAAGGGAATGTAATGTGCGTGCAGGATGGGTCCAATTTCACTTCTTATACTAGTGCGAATACTTACATGTTATTAAAGTAACATAACACGCGAAACACCAGACGACGCAAAAAAAGGCCGCAAAAACAAAATGGAGATCTTTGAACCTGACCGCGCGCTAAAATGACGCAACAGAGTGCACAAATTCTTCGGAAGTTTTATTTATTTATTGCAATACACACAGAAACATCCTTAATACTATGCAAGGAACATGAAACATACAAAAAAAAAAACTTATAATTAAAGAAAAACAATAATAATTATAGCAATAGGGACTCGCTAATGAGATCAACTTCATCATCATCACTTCTATCTAAACTTTTTCCTCACCTAAAGGTTGCCTGGTAGAAATTGCTACCTTAGCAATAAGGCCGCCTTTTGACTCTTCTGTTTGTACTGTTATATTTTCTGTATACTGTGTCTTTTTCAGTCAATAAAGTATATTGTATTGTATTGTATTGTATCAATTATTATTATTGAAACAGTAACATACGCTAATGAGATCAATCAATCAAGTTATTGTAAAGAACAGAAATACACGTAATTGCGCACAAAAATACGAGAAAACAAAACTATTTAAAAAATGGAAGTGTAAAAAGACGGACTTATTGCTAAAGCAGCTATATCTATCAGGCAACCCTTCGTGTACAGGAGTTGGATTTTTTTATGTAATATTGCCAAAAAAGATAATGGAAAAAAAGAGAATGGAAAAATGGAGGATTTTTTTTAAATTGACCTACTCAATACTCATATGTCGCAAAATTGACGTATCAAGCTTAACAGGAGTAGAACGAAAAGTTGTGATTCGATGATCGATAGATAGCTATTTTCTCTTAATTATTATGTATAACTGAAAAAAACTTTCTTTTTTTTTTACATTTAAAATTGTTCATAAAACTTGTAGTTGTGTTGTCTGTCTTGATTCGATTAACAATAAATAACAAAAATTCGATTAAATATCCGTCCTCTCTCACTGAGCAGCATTTTACCGCCGCGCTTGACAACGGTAACCATTTTTTGCAACCTCTCTCTGACTCACAAACTAACACTCAATCAAACTTCGATTGTTATTTATTTAATAACAGGCAGAGCTTCTAGAAAGTAGGCCAACCACTTAAACACCGAATATTAAACAATTCAAAATGAGCAACCCTAAATAAGGTTCAGTATTCCATTTGAGATACGGAACCCTGAATAGGACGTTTTTTATACATAGGTATTTATTTATTTGAATTCACAAATAATTACAAGAATTGTTTTCGAATTGTACAAAAGTAAATTAGGTATATTTTATATAAATAACATTAAATCAAAAATGTATAAACCCCTGCCACAAAACCCTTACTCGATTCTTTCAACAACTAGAAAAGAGCTGATAATCTTCAAATGTCTGAAGATATTTTCTTGGATCATAGCTAAGAACACTCTCGATTGTGACAAAGGTGTAACAAACAAAAAGATCAAAACTGTCGCATCCGTTTAGTAGCTACGATGCTACAGACAGACAGACACACACGTCAAACTTATAAATAACAACCCTCTTTTTAGTAAAAAAAAAAATAACATCGAATTGCATTTTTATTGCGATTACAACAATGGCGGATATAATAACTTGATTGAATTACTATAAAATAAGCAGTGAGTAAATAAAACCCGACAGACAAGTCCCATGGGACACCATGGATGGGGTGAGAACGATCTGTGGGGTGAACTGAATGGACCGCGGGAAGGAACCAGCCATTAAAATAAGCCCCATTTAAAATTTACAAACACGGGTGTTCAGGGGTGATTTACATAGTTGACTTGTAATTGATATTCAGTTGTTATTTAAAAAGCAGTAGGTTGTCAAAACACGTTTGCTGTATGGAGTGTCCGACCTGTGGCACTAGTCTAACGCTCGGGAAATGAATTTATTGTTATCGCACACTATAAATAAATTATGAATTCATGTTCAAACCTATGTAGTAGGTATAGTGACCGATGAGTTAGGCGAAAGACAGACAAATCAAACACTATATTTTTAACAAAATTTATGTCTTTTTTATCAGTTAATAAATTATTGAATATTCTTCAAAAACAAATTTATCGATAATTTCGCATTTACTACCCTCCCTTGTTCGCTGTTGCATAACGCCGTCCGCGGTCGAAGCGGGAGTGTGCCGATTTAAGTGAATCAAGTGTCGGATGGGGCTGTTTGTGTCATCGATATGTTTATTAGCGGCCCATTACCATTCGCCCTTTAATCTGACGTTTGCTTCGGCAAAAATTAAGCTGTATGTAACCAATGGATGTTTTTTTTTGACATGTCATTTAGATTCGAATATAATAGGTAGAATACCTATACCACTGGTAAGAATAAATTACAGCTCACAACGCTTTAACGTCTACGGTAGTTGGACATGAGATTTAATTTTGGACATTTTGATTTTTGGATATTTTATCGTGCATAGGGCAATTTCTACTGAGCATCCAGGTAAAGAAGAGGCGCGACAGGAAGTTAGGGCACTGCGTTTCATCAATAAATATTTAAAAAATCTTTTGCAGACCGAGGACGCATCGATATGACTTTGTATAAATCCGACTTTACCTTTCGACGGAAGCAAAGCCTGTGAAAAAGGACTTCGAATCCTACGTGTTTAGTACTGAAGTGGTAACTTCGGAATCGGCAGATTTTATACAAATTATATCAGCCGTCGTCAGTCGCCGCAACAAGCGACACCGCTCAGCCGCCAATCGCCGCGATTGCGGTGTCGCTGTCAGTCACCTTGTGGTAATCGCCAGGTGTAGCTGTAGAAAAGGATGATATAAGTATACTACCGTACACTTATAAGATCATTGGTTGTAGAATTGTTGTAGAACGAGAGGACCGCAAGCCGTCTGCCCCAACCACAGAGTCCACAGAGCGCCGCCGCCCAATAAAGATTAGCAACCAAAGAGACTCCACGCTCGCTACACTCGCTAGCCGCTAAATAAACAGCTTTATTTACAAACAGAGCTTGCAGATTGAATCGTTATAAAACTTTTGTGAATTGTTTTTAAAATACCAAAACTTAGTACAAACGTACTCTTGAATTTTGTGAGAAGGTCTATACTTTACGATTTTTTTTGTTTATGGCACTTATCTAGTTGTTTAAACTTTGTGCCAGGACTCTACGATTTCAATTCTAGTGAAGCTTAATATCTTGAATTTTGAAACAAAAGCATAAAGCATTAAAAAGCTATTGTGTTACTCTAACTAAGTAAGTAAGCAAAAATACTTTCGCTCATTCTAATAACTTTTTAATTTATGAATCCCTACTTACACAACATATAGAATCAATTTTTTGCACTGATAAAATTTTATAACATAAAAATTACGCAGCGCGTGGCACATTATGAACAACAACATTGCGTATTTAAGTGAAATCTCGAAAAAAGTTGCGGTTAAACAAACTAAGTTACTTATTTTTCATTTCCACTGTCAGATATATGTTTATTTTATTTATTGTCTTTCCAAAATTATGGTTGGTACTAACACGTTTGTTGAGACACGCCCATTCCCTGTTCAAGTAATTGAGATTTCAAAAACAACTAAAAAGTTTTCGAAAGTTTCAATATGTAATCAAAATTATTTAACACTTTGTAGTTTTGAATGTGCATTTTAACACTTTCTCTGCGTATTGTGACTCTTCTCTACTCCTACAGCCACTCTATAGGCCTCAGCTTCGTATACTAATATAACATTTAATTAAAAAATTTAAAACCCCTGCCACAATATACCGTTGCATGATACTTTCAACAACTAGAAAAGAGCTGTGATAATCTTCCAATGGCTGAAAATATTTTCTTGGATCATACATAACACTCTCCATTGTATGTAGCACCTTGCAAACAAAAATAAACTAGATCAAAATCAGCGCATCCGTTAAGAGCTCTACGATGCCACAGAGACAGACAGACAGACAAGTCAAACTTTTTCGTCAGGGGTTAAAAATTACTCAATACTCCTACTGCAAGACCTAGATAAGGTCGTTGTAAACTTTTTGTTGTGCAGTCGTTCAAAAGTCGTTTAAACCTTTAGATTTTTTTGAATGGGAAAAATCTGCTGCAGCTTCTGCTATGATATATCAGGTTGACGGTCAAGGTATTTCTTAACAGAGAGCCCTTACTTATTGACTCTACATATATCCGGACGACGACGTGTAAGATCACCGTTCAAAAGCCATAAAGGCCAGATCTCCCCTCCCTCGTCGGTCGCGTTAAGCACGCTTCATTTAACGCACGAGCACGACGCAACGCACCCCAGCAGTGGTCGTGTTAACTGCTTCGCTGCAATGACGGACCACTGCCACTGGCGGGTGCATTTGAAATAATTGATTTCGTTTTTATTTTATCTGATTTGGGGAAGAAAGTCGATGGTGTGAGTGTGACGGCACATATTTAAGTTGCACCGTTGAGTTAAATTTCGATTTTGTCTAGGTACTTACCTCCTTTAAAATTTAAAAAGAAATAAGTTAGAGCGTTTAATATCGTCACCCGGCTGTGAAAACCTCGTAAAGGACAGCTTTTGTCAAATTCCTTTTTTTACTAATTGGGCAAAAAGACGCGCAGTATTTGCACTATAAAATTTACGCATTTGTTTTAAAGCTCTAAAGATAATCAGATAATAACTCAAAAACTACAGAATTATTATTTACCTATCATAATTTATTTCACTAGGTAGTTTTTTGTGTCTCCTGTAAAAGATTTTTTGAAAGCATTTGCGTGGTTTTCTCCGGGTGACGATATGGGCCAATGTCTCTTATTTCGCCAGTTCGATTACCCGCCCCGCTGCTAGCTGGTTGGAGTGAGATCTTTAGTGCACACACTTCAGGAGACCTTGCTCGGAGCTCAGACAGGCTAGGGCCACTAGGCCGGGGGGGCCAGGGGGGCCAGCCAAGGGGCCAGGGGGGTGAAGAAACGAACACGAGGGAGGGTACTCCACATTTTTGATAGATAACGATTTATCGGGTCTTAAGCACGATTTAGATAATACTAGCTCTCAGCGCCACGGTATTGGCTTATTTTCTTTATTTTCCAGTGGTACACGATAGCGAAGAAAACCATGGTTAAAAAAATTTTATAACCCCCGACACAAAACCGTTACTTGATCCTTTTAATAACTAGAAAAGAGCTGATAATCTACAAATGGCTGAAGATATTTTCTTGGATCATAGCTAAGAACTCTCTCGATTGTGACACCTTGCAAACAAAAAAAACTAGATCAAAATCGGTGCATCCGTTTAGGAGCTACGATGCCACAGACAGACAGACAGACACACACGTCAAACTTATAACACCCCTCTTTTTCGTCGGGGGTTAAAAAAGAATTATTATCGTCAAAGTGGGTCATAATCTAATTAGGTTGGTACACAAGACAAAAAGCCACAACTTTGGAATATATTTGCAAATGGCTGTTTAACGCAATTTTCTTCTCTATCATCATCATAATCATATTCAGCTCGTAGCAGTCCACTGCTGGACATAGGCGTGCCCAAGTGTGCGCCACAATACACGATCCTCCGCTGCTCTCATCCAGCCACCGCAAGCTACCTTTTCCGGGTCGTCGGCTCTTCTCTATACATGCAGTGAATTAATAATACCTAAATAGAGTTGATGGCTTTTATATCCCATCTTTAAACTTTACTCTTCTTTACTCTTTTTTACGGATGACGGCACCACTTAGTCTCATGTAACCCAGCCCCTTAAGTTCCTACCACAAGGCGGATCCAAGATCCTGTGAGGGTCGTGGAGAGGCGCTGGATGTGGGCAGCACATGACCGATTGTTGAAGAGATCATTGCTGAAAGCCTTTGTCCAAAAGTGGACGTCTACAGGCTGAATAATGAAGCTGGGATATTTGCTGTTATGTATGTAATAAAAATAATAATTGTATTATTGTTCTATCTTTTCAGAAACGGGCTGAGGTTGCGCCAGTTGACAGACGGCCGCCATCTTGTGCAACTCATCTACACACCAAATGGCGAACTCCAAGACTGCGAATACATGAGCGACAGAAAAAGCACAAGAAACTTTTTAAAATCACTACGAAAAGAATTAAAATTAGCACTGGACGAACAATTATATAAGTTCACGCAAAAAGACACCAGCAGTAGAGAAGAAGAGAAGTTTTTCCGCCATTTTGGAAACGTTACGTTTCGAATTTTAAGAAATGACGTTAAACTACCTCCAGGTATAGAGTCGTGGCTGGATTATAGTAAATTAAAAATGGAATGTCTGAAACGGCATGAGGAACTAAAATATATGGTAGAAAATAAAAATAAAGTGGGGGAAGCAGCGTTGACTAGGTAAGTAGGTATGTAAATTTTGGATTATTTTGTTTACCAATCAAGCTCCTACGACGCCGTGTGACTAAACTGGTCCAAAAAGACGTATGTGGCCAAAAGGACACACGCTGCATGTTTGGCGTTACTTTCGTAAAATTTTGAGTTTTTCTCATGTCATGTAATCTTCAATAAATCACAAAATTGAGCAAATCAGTTACTTACCTATTTAATTCATGCAGTTACTGTATGCCTCAAGAACTTTTTTCAATATAGTTGTAAGTTCAATGGCATTTATTTTTTCATTTATAGCTAAAATTTGACTACATAATTTGGCTCTACCAATCATTACTTCAGGATTATATCATACTAGCGACCCGCCCCGGCTCCGCACGGGAAAATGGTTATTGTGGGTTATCCTTCAGTATATTACGCATGTATTATACATATAAACCTTCCTCTTGAATCACTCTATCTATTAAAAAAAACCGCATCAAAATCCGTTGCGTAGTTTTAAAGATTTAAGCGTACAAAGGGACATAGGGACATAGTGATATGTGACAATTTTAGTTCCATAACTATTTTAATTTCTATCGGGGGGTATTTTTATTATCTTTCAAATTCACTGTAAAATTACACTTATCTATTTGTTCTTTTTTCATGCATTGGAAAAATGTGGCTTTTTTTCACGATCAAAGCATATCTAATTAAGCTGTAGTTATTCCACACATAACTGCGAGTTAGCATCGCATCGCGACTTCCTGCGAGCTCGCATGAATGTATCTCACGAACTTCCGATTTAATTTGATTCGCATCACATCGCAGTTTTGTGTGTGAGTCCTAATTAATTTAATATTTAACATTTTCAGTTCTAAAGTTTTTGATAAATATTTTCATTGAACAGTGCACCATGCAGTTTGCCAAAATATGCTTTGATCCCGTAAAGTGTGAATTATGTGTACCTATGTGATGTATCTATCAGCTATTAGCCTACTGTAAGACGTATTTTCAAAATTCAAAGCACAATCATTGGTTTATCTAAATCATCGGCAATCTTGAATCTTATGTTTTCTGGGACAGCCATTTTCATCATCAATTACCTCTTTCGCACATTTCTTATATTAGTGGCGTTTATGTAAAGCTTTAAGTTTCGATGTCCAAATTCTTAAAAATATTAAAACCCCAAATTTTGATCTTTTTTATCAATTTAAATATGAAAATTTGGTACCCTCATGTTGAGTTTAAAACCACCCTACGAGCTATTAATGGATTTAAGATTTTTGACATCGTTGTAAAAAGATACCACCATAAATAAACAATATTATAAGCACTATAAATAAAATTGACCACGATACCTACCATGAACTGTATTTTATAATTCACTTCATTACATAATATCTTGTTTATAAACATTACTCGCACTTGTTTCTACCGTACTTTATGTAAGTATGCTATAAACTTCATAATACGAGATATGTATATATTTAGGTGTAAATATAATTAAATAACATTTTTTATTATTCGATTTATTTACGTATTTTTTGTTACTTCATGCTATGTAAAATATCTCATCAAAATTTCGGAAACAATTTCATGGCTTTAACACTCTGCACCCTCAGCTTCACTATACTTATCCCTTCACAAGATTAGGTATTTCTCGTTTTGCAAATACTTTTACTGCTTTTTAAAAACTGGCCAAAAGTCTCCTAATCCCAAAAGTAGAAAAGTAAAATCACTGCAGAACCAAATCCTCTGTTCTGACTCCAATTGGAGACATAATGGTAGACAGAATGCCCTTCAAAATGGCCACACCCGCTAGTGACGCAGTATTCTGCCCCTCTATTTGAAGTTTGGAATCCTGGTGAGTCCAGGATTGACTTAGTTCATGTCTGTCACCCTTCTAAGCCCGTTGTCTAAATTCTTAAAGGCCTAAATCTTTCGCTCTCCTGAAAACTCTTTATTTCTTGACAATAATTATAACGATGACAATCATTGGCTCAGTAAATACTTTTTTATAGAAGATAATCAAGAAGTAAATATAAAAAGTTTAAAATTATATTCTTTGAACTCTCGAACTCGTCTCGTGACTTTTATTGTGAGCTCCGATGACGCCATTAACAGTACCCAACGAATGGCAGGTCCCGGCGCTCCGTAAGGGAAAATTTCATAGTCCCTGGGACAAAATGGTGCGGCGCTGGCCAACTGGCACAGGAATACAAGGAGCTGGGGTCTAGCCAGAGCGAAGACCGATGCTGTCGGGCCCATGACAGTTGCCGAGTGAACATAGGAGCGTTCAGGAGACGTTTTGGCTACTTCAATTTCAGACCATTCACGGTATCCCACTGCAAATGTGATAGGAGGTCAGTTTTTTTTATTTTGTTTTTTTTTTTGCTGGGTTTTTCAAGTTTGGCGTTTTGGTGATTTGGCTGGTTGGGGTGCAAGTTTTAAGGAATTAGTGGGTTTTTATTTAGTACGATTTTTTGCTTTTGTATTGTTTGCATTTTTATGTTATTTCGAAATTGATTGAATAGTTTTTTTATTACTTTTTTCTTCTTATTTTATTTAAATAGACTTCTTATTCTAGTTAAGTTATTAATTAGAAAGTACCTAACTATATAGTAATTGAACGTTTTCAATCAAATGTATTTCCATACACAAATTGAAAAAAATAATAATTTAAATTTCGACACTGACTGTTATACTAGCTTGAAGATACCAAGACTAATAAAGCAATAAGGTTTTATTGATCCAGTGATCTATAGATCATTCGCAGGCGGCGATCTACGTACAGGTTTACGGCCTCTAACTCTATGATGGATTTATTTACTTTATTACCTCTACTTCGCGTTTATGATTATTTTATTTTTTTGTAATAATAAATATTATTATATCGTCGTGGTGGTCTCTTTAATAGTGCTCAGGTAGCTGTGTAGGAAGAAATTACGAAAGAGGTGATTAGAAGATGGAAAATGGCGCTGCGCCGGAGCTTTAAAAATGGGAAGAAAGTGAAAAAAATGTTTTTGTTTTGTAAGTAAACTTTTTTTTACTGAGAAAGAGGGTGATGAATTATTACTAGAGTTGCCAGATATCAAATAAAATCCCTTTATTTATTGTAAATACGCATTATAGTCATATATTTGGCTACTATCTACATAACATCTACATAACAGATGTAGTCTTTAAGGCAGGGGTTTGTGAGGTAGATAAAACCCCGAAATCCACACGCACAAAGCAAACAAGCGACATCAAATAAAATCGCGCAAACCAAATGTTTTGACCACCCTCTTTCACACACATAGGGGCTTCAGATGAAGCTGCGTGGTATTTGCAAATAAAATTAATTTAAAAAAAGATAGGTACATACATTAAAAAACACTGGCACACTTATAACTAGTGCCATAAAAAAATAACAATCTTGACAGAGCAAAACGCGACGCGATGGACATCCTCCGAGTGCCCGGCACCAAGTGGTGTGGCAAGGGCTTCTCAGCCACTCGCTACTCTCAGCTGGGCGGCTACACACGGACCGACCGATGCTGCCGCGTCCACGATCTACGTTGCCCCTTCTGGATCGGGGCGTTGGAAAACAAGTACGGGTTATACAACTGGCGCGTCAACACGCTCATGCATTGTCGGTGCGACGAAAGGTCAGTTCAGTGTTTCATGATACAATATGTTTGTTTCAGATTACAATCATCCTGTGTAGATTATGGATGTCTCTATGGTGTAGACAGGTGTCGCATACAGTAAATAGCAACCATAGTCTACATTTAGTGAAACGGACGTGGTCTAAGTCTAAGGATTCGCAATTTAGCGCAGCTGATAAGAACCTTTCATTTATTGCCTTCGCTCTATTATATTCGTAGCTAAAGTGAAGGTAACATTAATAGACGAATACTACCTACTATTATTATAATAAGTACAATTTAATATTACCAAGTCAAGAGGTAAAAAATATAGTACTGTAAGATTCAAAGTCTTCTAAGCATTGTCATTGATCCTGGTTCCGGCACCAAAATTTTGAGCTGTAAAGTGTTAAATTAAATATATCTTTTTGGGACTATTTCTGATTCGATGAAGCAATCGTATGTATGTATAGTCGAGGCTCTTACGCTCAATTTGCAGATATTTAGAGACTTTTGGCAGGCAGGAAACGATAATTTACCGATAATTTATCCTTATTACTAGTTTACCATGCCAATCTTCTGGTTAGAAAGTAGTCGTTGTGATTTCGAATTTATTTATGGCAATGGATTATTTATTTAATTACTTGTACTAAACAAGTTTGCAGTAGATTTTTTTTAATAAGGCACAATATAACCAAAATTTTATTATTTGTTAAATAAATTACAATTAGTTACAATTTAACCCAACTCTGAAATTGGAAAATGTGATTTCCGAATTATGGCCAAACGGGCACGGGTTAAAAAAAATACGTTGTGCTGGAATTTAGATAGTCAACACCTTTGATGAACGGATAATAATTAATAACCGCTTACAGCTTTATTTATTTCCGGTTTTTGTCCCATATACTACAGATGCGGTCAACCAAAACCTATCTCTAAACAAAATCTATGAAACTTACTCGTTAGTAGCAAGCGAAGCAAACAACGGCTCTACATCCTCGACGAGGTCTAGTCTACCCTAAGGGTGAAGAGACCTTGGGTAGAGTCTTTGGCTCCCCTGCAAATCCGGTTTTTTAGTAACTTTTTGACCTATGCTTGTGTCCAAAAAGTACGACGAATCAAGCTTCACCGGACTTGTGGGGGGGCGTATTGCTCTACTTATACCCCAAAGTAGTCATGTACCAACGCGTCTAGAAGCGGCTCAAGGGAGCCTCGAAAGCAAGTCCGGTGAAACATGATTAGTCGTCCTTTTTAAAACAAGCTTAGAAAGGTCAAGAAAAATAGAAGAGACCTTAGTCAATTTTATACACTAACTTGTTAATATATACCTATATTGCACTACCGTCTATTCCCGGAATGTGCTACTTTAGTCGTCTCGTCCAACACAGCTACAACTACGGAAGGAAAATAGCTCATTGACAACATACTAGATACGTTAGGTTACAATATAATCTACTATGAGGGACTTAAATTTCCTCTTTAATTTGGTATGTTTTGCAGTTCGTTAACATGTGAGCTGTTCGGAAGGCCCGCCGCGTTGCTCTAAGATGAGAGATAGGTACAGAAATACTATACTGATCTTTGGCCAAGTGAAATTGCTATCGTGGTAAAAAATAGCACGTGTCCGAAACAGCTGTTCAAGTTCAAAGCTGGTTCGCTAGGTGCAAAACTGTCTTTATTGCAATGTCTTAAAGTACAGCTTAGCTTAGCTTATTAGACATAAGTATAGTACCTATGTAGTTGCTGAACATATTCAATTCAATTTGAAAAACTGCTGACTTTCTTTATGATAAAGTTTAGTTATTCGATGTTGTATCATTTTGTACAGAAGCCGGCAGCACATGCAGCTGGACACTTTGACATTGGGAGCGCTCGCATTTCGTAGCGTTAGGGTTGAACTTCGTAGTTCGAGTGTCCAGCCGCATGTGCTGGCTACTGAACTTAATTTCAGCTGGAAGACGTCCGAGAGCATTTCATTTATTTAGTTAAGCTTTACTTGCCTGTTTCCAAGCTTACTTTTGTATGATAGCTTGGTTATATGTGTATCTAATCTACCCGATCTCTTTCATGACGCTTGCTCGTATGCTTGTGCGCATGTACGCTTGCTTGCTTGCTAGGTATTTCGTAAAAAAATTAATAAATTATTTTTAGATTACACAAAGCTATAATATCTTGAATGATTGATGTAATATAAGGATTTTAATTTTATTGACACGTGATAATAATAATTCTGATATTTATAGCAAGTAATTTTTTGTGTTATTTTGGGCAAAACTAAATAAACTAAACAAAATAATTAGTAAAGGCTGTTTAATAATAGCCTAAATGAACTTATTTATTCTGAATAGGATTTTTTAAACAGCAAGGATTAAAGTTGTAGTCAAAAATCTCCTTCGGAAATCTCCCGCCATAATCACAGAGACGTATCAGTATATACGTGGAAACACACAAACAGTCAGACAGTTGAATTTATGACCACCAATTAGAGGGTACTGATGCTATCTACGGGTTTTTTTGTAATTGTCGTGACGAACAGCGGAGGAATGGAGACGACATTCCCAAAGACCGTGAAATTCTAATGTTCCTCTTCCCGCAACATAGAGGTAAAGCCCGACCAAAGAAATAAGAAACCTTGCCATATCATATTATTTATTCTGTGGCCATATTGCGGAATTTCAATGGAACTAATTTTATAAGGGAAATTATTGCCATAGTCGTAAAAATATACACGTGGCGCCAGAGCAGGTTTCCTATTTCTTTGGTCAGGCTTTAGTAGTCATGAAACTGAACAACTTTCCCTAAGTTTCGTATACAAATTTTGTTAGTTCCGTATACAATTTTTGGAATTGATTAAAATTTCTTCCCGTTGTCCCCTTTCCATTAATTATCAAGGGACAGCGGGAATTGAACATTTATGATTGGCCATTGTCATTTAGGCTTTTTGGCTATTATTTTTGGATCGTAAAAATGTGACAATATTATTATTTTCAAATAAATCTACGACTCCACACCATCTTTGTCCCAAACCAGAAACGATTCCGGCCGACGACAGAGGTGCCACTCTTTTATTTCTATTTATTATTTCATTTATAACCCATTTATACTCTGTTATACCTTTTTTGACCATTTCAACCCATACGTGTAGTAAACAGATTAGTACTACAGTTAACTGAAAATAATAAATTCATAGCCACATTCCAGCTCAATTAACCTAACCTAAATATACCTACCGTTTTTAAATAGTACCGTAGGCGTTTTTTCTTTGAAATGCTATCTCTAATTAAATTATTTTTTCATTAAAAAATGCTAAACCAGGCTAGGCTAGAATCTAGCGGTCTTTAGCGGTATTTCAAATTTCATTTACATACCTACCTAGAGATTTATTTTCGCCGGAAAAAATTATAGGAAAATGCAACAACGCCGGACAGCGTGGGTTTAGCCGAAAGGCGGAAAATGAATCGCTGAATGTGTTGCTAAGCGTAAATCTCGAAGACAGCTGATCCGATTTCGCTAATTCTTTTTTTAGAATATTCCTTGAAGTACGAGTAAGGTTCTTACAGAGAGAAAAATAAAAAAAGTGCTAAGAAATTCTTAAATGATCAAAGAGTGTATTTCACAGCTCCGAAACGCGGGCGGAGCCGCGGGGCTAGCAATAAAATGAAATTATCTTCGTATACAATACAAATCTCTTAACCGAGCGTCCATAGCCGGCCCGGGTCAGAATGACTCTATTAATACGGCGTGGAATAATTACCCGGGGACACGTCCAGGTATGCGCTGATTTGATTGTGATGAGAAGCGACGGTCTGAGGTGGTCTTTAATTAGGGACACGTGGTTTCGAAGAGGTTATCGGTAATAGTGTTGTTTTGTCCTTGTTTTAAGTATTGTATAAGCCTAATCCTGATCTTAGGCTTTAGTTTAAGACCTTAGAGTATATAGAAAAAATTCTGGGAGGTTAAGACATTGCATTTAATTATCCAAATAGCTTTAATAATTTCTATAGCATTTTTAATAATTAGCAGTAATTAAAAATATACATAGCAATTTGTGTTTTTATACAAGTATTTATTGTACCCACAGTTGTAAGACAAATTAAAGCTAAGAAAAAAAGGTAGGTAATTCATACATTTGAAATTATGTTCACATTTCGAGCTTTTATAGTCTCATAATTTATTATGATTTTATCATTGAAATGATGTGACACTATTCCTTCATAGTGCAAATAAACGGACTGATTTAAAAAGAAATTTTTATTTCTATTAACATCAGATAGCTAATCTTTAGCGATGCATTCCCCAGATTAAACTTTTTTATTTGCTTGATTCCCAGTCGTGTTGCTTTATTTCTTTCACCCAATGATGGCTGACCGTATTGTTTTTTTTTCTCGATTCACGAACTTGTAGCTCTTTATCAATGGCCAGATCTGATGAAACGCGGCGATTTGATGCGATAGACTTATTTTAAAAAGACCCGGTTTTTTGTTTGTGTGTGACATGCTTTAAAATTGGAAACCTTTTTTTACTGCAAGAATATTATAGAATTAATTTACTAGGTACCTATTACATTTAACTGTATGTTAAAATTTTGTTTGGTATTTTATTATCTTGTTTAATATGGTCTAGTTGTTAGAAAGGTCTTCTAAATTAACTTTTATGCATGCAATCTACCCACGTATAGCGTCACGAACAGAGATTCCAACAATAACGTTTTTAATTTGTAGATAGATACATAAATAAACGTTTGCTTTCTAATTGCTTGCATTGGCATTTGAAACGTAAATAACAGATTTGTAAAAACTTTACATACATACATAAAGTAACGCCTCTTTGGGTAGTCAGAAACCACTTCTACTTGCTACGATCCAAACACACTTCTTTCGCTTCACCTAAATTCATTAAAGGCAAATAATTTATTAAAAAATATATATATGTTACGGCTAAAGACAGGTGTGAACATAAACTTAAGATTAGCCGGCTAAACTTAGGTTTATCTTTGAGGAGCGGCTAATGTTCGATAAAATATAAAATTGCGTCGAGTTATTTCATCTTTAGCCGTATAAACTGCACATTATCCGACCCGAAGCGGCAAAAAATGTATTCCATGGACGCGCGCGGGCGAAGAGGGGGTGAAGTGGTCGAAGGGGCGACGATGATGCGCAATATGTGTTTGTTTTTAATTTTTATATTTATAATGAGGCTGATTGTTTTTTTTTATACCTTAGTAGGTATCATTGAAACTAATTGTTGATTGTTGTAATGCAAATTGTAGTGATAATTTCAATTTTGAAATATTTTGTTCCTAATTAATAACGAAGAAGATTTACTTTGTTTTGATTTTTGTATTTTTATATGCCTAAATAGGTATTTCTAATGAACAATGAGACTGATTGTTTTAATAAGAAAAATTGTAGCTTAAAGAAAACATTATCTATCAGTTTTACATTTGCTTATTCATATTTAGCCGAAGGGCGGCAGCTAAACTTAAGTTTAGCCGGCTAAAGATAGAAGAAACTAACATTAGCCGCTCCTCAAAGATATACCTAAGTTTAGCCGGCTAATCTTAAGTTTATGTTCACATCTATCTTTAGCCGTAACATATATAATACTCGTCCTATTTTAATAAAAACTTGACTATCACAGTTCCTTTCTTTTTCTATCTGCTAGCTAATCTAATTATTTACCTACATATATTTATTTTCTCCCCCTGAACTCTACCGGATTAAAAGACTAGAGCTGTTACATTGAATAAAGCATGTAAATAAAAATACAATACGTCCATAAGATACGAAAATATATCCAAGAAATATTCCACAAACATTTCTTCCCATTGCCAGACAAGCCAAAAGCACAACAATAGCAATAAGTTTACAGATCACCAGGCGCGAACTCCATTTGCCCCCACCTTGCGCCTAAACACAAAAAAAAGATCTTTCCAATCGGATAACCTCAACTACTGTCGTACAAAGGTTACCTTTTCCCCTAATAATTTATGTATTGTCAAAGAAAGCATTATGATACTGTATTTAACCATTATTTGCCCTACGAGCGCATTATTCACTCGTTATAATCCTTGGAGCGGAGAGATAGGGCGCCATTGCGAACAAATTGACAGCTAAGTGACAGAGGTTTTGGCGCGGAAAAGTCAGGTGAACTTTTTCGCGCCACAACCTGTGTTTTTTTTGCAGCTTTTGCATTTGGTTGTAGAATTTTGTGTCAATGTATGGGATTAATTTTACATTAGTAATGATGGATGGAAAGTCATCTATAACTATAATGGAGTGTACGTGATTTCCTGAAAGTTTTTCTGTAAAGTATTTTGTATGGGAAATGGTGTTTGTACCCGTAAAGTAACAATCAGCGATGGTCTGTGTTTTGTGTGTGAAGTTCTTAAAAAAAATACAGTAGCATTCACGATACTTGGGCCACCTTGTAATCATCAGCGCGTTTAGTGTACACAAGTTGGTTCTGAATTTCATTAATTCGAAATTCAAGCGCAAAGTTCGTGTAACGCCAAAATCAGAAAAATAAAATAAAATAAATAAAGCCAGCACTTGTTGTTCGTTTTTTTCATAAAAATACATCAAAATTGCTTTTATTCAACTGTCTTACCTAGCAGCCACCGAAAAGCATCTTATTTATGATTTCCAGCTCATTAGCGGTGCGTTCGCGCGAATTCAATGGAACCGCTGGCTGTCGCGAACGATCTGTGTCTAAAACAATAACATCTGTTTTCTTTGAGTAATAATTAGTAAATTAATATAATTAATATTATATGGGGACATCAGACACTATCTACACGTCTGACTGCTCCTGGGACAACTATGTAAGTAATTAATATCAAGTCAAAGACAAAACATTTTTTTTTATTCGTCCTAGATTGTAACACGTCGAATCAAAATTTTAAGCTTTGCTCCTTTCGTTGCTCAAACCAAAGCCGCCTCAATTTGTTCACATGTACCTCTATCACTACAACCAACTAGCTAGGCCTAGGGCTATACGAACCGACCGTCGTCGTCGTCGCTTCGTTTTCAGTAACTGAAAAAGTCAAAATCAAACTTTATTCAACATAGTTTTTTTTTATGACGTAATATCAAAAGTTTAAGAAGCTTTGCTCAAACCAAGACGAATAAAATTGTTCGCTCTAAAATTTATCAGGGTAGGTATATAGTTTCGAGCCGCATCGCTGGAGATCAAAACTTATTATTTGTTCAGATCCAAAACATTTGACCAAATTATCACAAATAAAAGAAATGGTAGCGCGGCTTACTTTCTAATATTCTGTGATTTTACCCTCACCAGACTGTACCTACGTACTACAGCCATCTTGAAAATACTTTGAACCCAAACCCTTAAAAAAATAACTCGAGCAAGATCGATCCTTTAATCTCCAATCCTAACACTTAATGCGGGCACTAAACGAGCAAAAAAAAAGAAAAATCCACAATAGTATTTGCGCTGACCACGCCACTCCAGCCAGTGCCACTAACGACTTAAAAAAACAAACGCTCACTTCACCTCTAGTCGGTATTTCGGATTCGATCTCGCCTTGTTTTCTGCTAATTCTTTTTCGGGTGATTCCAAATCCTTCTTTTGTTCTTAGACCCGCATCGGGTATTTGACGGCGATGGAGTAACTAAGCCACTTATGGCTTACGCGGGCACGGCTAGGGATGTGCTGACTAAAGAGTTTATATCGATAAAGCTTTTTGTTTTTCATTTATTGCACATAAAAATATACATATAATACTTTAAGATTACACTATTACTACAGCTTATTTATAACAGTAGTTACACTACTGGACTAAGGTCTCTTGGGTTTGAAGGCAGGCATTGCCATAAACGCCATACTTTTTAGGCGGGTTGGGGATTGCAGTCGTTGTTACATTACATAGATGAAAGCTGTTGACCTTTCTATGGGCCTTCCTTTTTTTCTTTCCACTGTTCCTAGTTGTCGGCAGTCAACCAATCATTTTCAAAGGCAGCACCCAGATCTTTCCGACATAGATTCCGAAGTCTGCCTCTTCCATTGACATAAGGGTGGACAATAAGATTGATTTAGAATTATTTCATTAAAGGAAAATACGACTATACTAAGTAAAGAAAAGAGAAAGAGATAATGTGAACTATGCAGTACAATAGAAAGACGTGCAATAGATATTTATTTATTTATTTATTTATTTAGATAATACTCCAGAATTGTCTATGTCTTACGTCTAGTTATTCTACAGCATAACTGATAATATTTTGTATTAATTGTACATACTGCATACTTGACATCTGTCTAATGTTATCTGATATGAAATACACCTGTAGTTATAATATTCAAAGTACAAATGTTTATTCAGTTTTCTTCTTCTATAAGCAAGAAAAAATGGGAAAATCAGCTGTTCATCAAAAGATTAAGCCATTGCCTGGGTTTACAAAAACGTATTACTAAATTATCGATATAATCTGCAGTTGAGTTCGGCACATCCCTAAACAGAAGCTTGACCAGAACTTTGGCAAATGAAGCGAGAGTGCGCCCGCCGCGGAATCGCCGCAGAGTAATGCTCTAGCACAGAAAACATTCTATTAAAATAAATCTTATTTATTCAGTTTAGAGACTTCTACTTCATTTTGTTCTACAATGTGTGAGCATAGTAAGTAAGTTTGACCTCCGCTGGGCATGATTCCATTTTTAACGAATGAAACTCTCACAAGCTTCGGACATGCCACACGCGGCTATCTGACCATGCAAAAAAATGTCTACCTCTACCCATGAATGAATATATCCATGTTATATTATGTTACGTAATACATCTTTCCTCTAATAAAATTATATTTATGTTTTTGGAAAATAAGTCGAATCCTAGAAGTATATTTTTTTTAATTACCGATATCAGAAAAGGGATTGAGTTATTTTATTTTTACGGCGCTTTCGATTAATGCTACAAAATTCTATCTATCTCTCCTAGCCTTATCCCATCATTTGGGGTCGGCTCTCCTAGTACTCCTTCGCCAAACAGATCTGTTCTGTGTCGTCTCTGGTGTTATCTCAGCCTCCTTCATGTCTCTGTTAACAGTAGCCATCCATGTCAGGCGGGGTCTACCTGGTCTCTTAGGCGGTGGGAGCATATCGAGTACCTTCCTTGTCATATGTTCAGGAGGGCGGCGCATCACGTGCCCGTACCATCTTAATCGGCTTTCCTTCAGTTTCTCCTGAATAGCTGTTATCCTGAAACTGCCACGAATGTGAACGTTGCGGACGTGGTCTAGAAGCGTCACCTCTCCGGCCCAACGCAACATTCTCATCTCGGCAGCGTGAATTTTATCGGCCTGTTGTTTTTTGAGGGCCCAGCACAGCACTCACCACCGTACATCATGGCTGGCCGGATGGCAGCTTTATATACTTTGCCTTTTACATGTACGGGCATTCTTCTGTCGCACATCACTCCCGTTAGCTCTCGCCACTTCATCCAACCTGTGTTTATGCGATGGGTCACATCCGCGTCGATGGTCGCATCTTTTTTAATAACTGACCCGAGGTATTTAAAATGGTCGACTTGGTTCAGCAGAGTTCCGTCCATCGTGATGGTATTAGTATTGCGATTCAATAATGCTACAAAATTATTGCTTCTAATAAACTCATCTGTTCCTTTCTGTTCCAAGTTTAAAATTAGTCTAGTCTAGATGTTAAAAGAGTTCTATCTATTCTATGTTAAATGCTGCTCATACGAAAAACACATGTAATTAATTACTAATAATGGTATATTAAACTATATGAACCATAAATAAAATACTTTATGGTTTATTAGTTACTTATATTTTATTGCAAATTGATGCAGTCCCTTCTACATTAATAGGTAGAAAGCGGGCAAAATATAGATGTACTTAGTACCTACATACTACATTTTCATGCCTGATAGTTAAATTAACATTTCAATTAATAAATATTCACATATACTTTAGTTACGATCCCATATTTTCTTGTATGTGTAGTATTGTGTAGTAAACCTGATAATTAACTTAATCTAAGAAGATAAAATAATTTTTCAATTTTATCTACCAGCTCAGCTGAAAAAAGATCCCAAAAAAAGCAAAATAGAGTAGGATAGACAGGCTCTTGTGTGTGGTAAAGGAAAAGATCGTGAAACCCATGATATTAGTTAGACGTTTTTATAAAGAGATCGTAAAAGAAGCGTTATAATATAGGTCTAGGTACCCATGGTCCAAGAAAACAAGGTCTAACAAGGAGACCACGTGACTGACACAAGCCTACGTCATTTTGCGCTGTTCATCCTTGTCTATTACACGCATTCGAGGATGAATAGGCAAAATGACGTAGGCTTGTGTCAGTCACGTGATCTTCTTGTTAGACCTTGTTTTCTTGGACCATGGGTCTACCAGAATATGATGGCAAAAAAAAATCTGAAACAGCGATTTTCATACGAAAACAAAAAAATGCCATCTTTCAACTGAAATTTCGAGGAAGTGTTTAAATAGTTTGGCTTCAAATGCGAAGGAACCTTGCTAGCGCCAATTTCTTTTTTCTTTTTTTACGATTTTTTGCCGTCAGATTCAGTAGGCCTACTAATTATGTAGTAGCGATAGTCTGCGACAGTAGGGTTTTCGGATACCCGGACTATTTTGATACCCGGGTATCGGGTACTTTTTTCCCAAATACCCGGGTGGACCCGGGTACCCGGGTATTTTTGAATTTATTAGAAAACGTCTCATTAGACATGTGTTTCGATTTTTTAAGAAAATATCGCAATAAGTAGAAATGCAAATAATAATTTTTAACAATGACATAATATATTTTTTATCAATTTAAAGATGAAGAAAACGCAAATTAAGAAAATCCATCTCTAAAAACATTGTGAATTTATTTTAGACTTGCATTTCACAACTTTTCACACGTGGATTTAATTGTTCTGCTCACCCCGATAAATAAAAGAGCGTAATTTTTTGTATATGCGTATTTTTGGGCAAAATTTGTAGAGTTTTCATAACTCATAAAGTTAATCGTGTTTGCATGCACTTTAACAGTAAAATGAATACTAATAAACGTTTTTAAAACTAAAACATGTTATATTCGAAAATACTTTATTTCAAACAAATATAATTCAAGGCATAGAATATGCTAATTACTTTTTAGTTGTGTTAATTCTCATCTGAACCAGGTAAATAGCACGTGTGACAGATACAGTTTTGCCGTGTGAATAATCTTATCCCAGTGAAGGATATTCCAATATAATAAGTTTTTCCCAGCTTTTTTTTTCAGATAAATTTGAGAAAATTGCTTGTCACTGTGCTACATGCTAGGGTTATTGGTTTGTATTTTTTTTGCAGCTAGAAAATATCTCTTATCTACGTTAACGCGGTAGAGTCACTGGGCGGATAGCTAGTTTTTAATAGAGTTAATTAAACGTATTTTGAGAGATTTCAGAATACCATTTTTGACCACAAATACTAATGACTCTGGTTGTTCAAAAGTGGCGTTCGTCATTGAAAAATAACATGGAAATTAAAACTTGATGGACCCATAGCCTAGTCGGTAGTGTGCCTGCCTACGGAGCAAAGGGTCGCAAGTTCCCTGTTCTCGTTCAGAGCTAATGTTTATGTGATGAGCAGTTTTGTCTGGATGTTGTATATTTATCAATGTAGTATATACCAGCTGTGTGAACTGTACAGGCTCTGCCTAGTTTTAATGTTGTTATGTTGAAACCTAAATAATCTAAGGTTGAAATAAGTTCTCAAAAATAATAAGTTATGCGTTATTAAGACGATCGGATGGAAGATATTTTCTTATTTTTAGGAAACTAAACGTTACAAAATCCATTTACTGTATGAAGATATTTTGTGCATTTATAATTTTCTTGACGACGTTTTTACATTGAAATTTGTATTTTATTTAAGATACCCGGGTATCCGGGTCTTTCATCAAATAATACCCGGGTCGAAAAACTCTTGAATACCCGGGTATACCGGACCCGGGTACCCGGGCCCGAAAACCCTATGCGACAGACTCGAGAAGCTGTAAAATGCGACATATTGACAGAACTACTATGGTTCTAATGTCACTATTTCGCGTTTGAAAGCTTCTCGAGCCTGTCGCTTCTTACATAGTGGGCCTCCTGGTAGACCTATAGATTAAGAGGTCTCTGTGTTGCCAACTGGTCTGTGCAGACTTGAGTGCATACAAAGCGCGGTAAGGGTTCGTTAAGTGCGAAATAAGCAGGGCTTTGTCAGCCCCCGGCGCTGCCGCGACACACGTACCACGTACCGTACCGTACCTCAATAATGGGAGGTGACTGGTGAGCTCCTAAACGCCTCGTTACCTCTCATTTATTTATGTATTAATTACTTGGCAAATACAAATACAAATTCTTTATTTGCCAGAAAACAGTAAAATACAGGTCTTATAAAAATATGTACAGAACAGTTTTTCAGCTTACATTTATAAGCATGCAAATAATTGAAGGTTAGGTTTCAACAATAATATGCTATTAAATTATAATCGAAGCGAAAAATTAATAATAATAATAATAATAATATGCTAATTAATTTAAAGAGAATAAAACTACGCAATATCATTCAATCAAGAAGTCATGTCCAAAAATTCATTCTGTAACACATCAACTTTTATAAATGTAGTTCGACCGTTCAACAACAGATGGCAGCACTAGGTTTTTACAACTCGCAAGCATTGTGTCTTCAGCAAATGATATATGCTTGTTATAACATACCAAGTTTTATGAGTTTAGTTCGCCCGCTGGACAACAGATGGCAGCACTAGGTTTTTACAACTCGCAAGCGTTACGTTTTCGGCGAATGATATAAGCTTTTTGTATTATTTTCGAAATCAAGAAATCCTTCCTAGGGCTACTGTTAGCTGTCTAACTAGCTTCGGGGACAACTTCTGGCATCGGAATTGTTCCTGGACTAATTAAGCAAGTGACAGTAGTGTACGTAGCGGCAAACGCTTCCACGTTCGTGGGACTTTTGTCGTTGCTCGGTTAAAGGCACTACCACACTACGCGCGTTTGCGTCAGTAACTTGTAATACTTGTACATCTGTACCGAATAAACGAGTCGTCTTGTAATACGTCGTTTCACTGCCAGACCTCTGCTACAATCTGGCGACCAACGTGCGGCAAGACCCTTGCTCCAATACTGGCGACCAACTTGCTGCAAGACCTGCTACAATACTGGCAACCAACGAGAGCAAGACTTGTACTCCAACAGAATATTTTGTCACGAAGTCTGGTCGAGTTACGACATATCCTGTGAAGACTGACTTGAAGACTGACTCAAAGATGGCTATGTCTGATGAACAATTTCAGAAATGGTTGGTTCTGCAACGCCAGCAGCAAGCCGAATTGATTCAAACTTTAAGCAATGGCAAGAAGGCTACATTGGCATCATGTACCGCCCGTTTTGGAGGAAAGAAGGATTCAGAAGCTGTAGAATCGTTCCTGTCTGCCCTAACAATCTACACGGAACTTGAATGTATCCCAAATGATCAAGTCATAAAAGGTTTGCCTCTGCTATTATATGGAGAAGCTGGAGAATGGTTTCAGGGTGTCAAAGATAAGATTACACATCTGAATGATTTCAAAAAGGAACTTCGTAAAACCTATGCTCCACTAAAACCTCCTTACCTTCTGTATCAATCTCTTAATGGAGTAAGTCAAGCCGTTAATGAGGCGACAGAAGATTTTCTAGCTAAAAAGCGGCTAATCTTCTCTCAACTACCCCAACCCAAACATCCAGAGACACAGCAGCTAGATATGATATATGGACTACTTCGCTTAGAAATTCGCGATAAAGTTCCACGAAACTCGTTTGATACATACGATAAACTAATTGAGTATGCACGAGGCGTTGAAAATGTATTGGAAGAAAAGTCACAGTTTACGCAAGCACCAGTAGCAAACTCTACTTTTAAGACACACTCTGGGAAAGTAAAATGCAACTTCTGCAAGAATCCTGGGCATAAAGTAGAAGACTGTCGTAAGAAGAAAAGAATAGAAGAAAGACAAGCGTCACAGACTGATTATAAACCAACGCAAAGCCAAGTCCAGACACAAGCACCTACACCGTCAAAACCGAAAATAACGTGTTACGGATGCGGTGCTCCTGGTTTTGTGCGTACCAATTGCCCCAACTGCGCAGGAAAATCTATAGAAGCAAATAAGAAAACAGACAACGTTGGTTTTTGCGCTATGAATGTGCACATTGGAGTTAAACCTAGACCAGTGGTTTTCCTAAATGTATCTGGAGTAAATGGATTTGCATACGTAGATACTTGTGCCAAAACTAATGTGGCCTCGTATTCACTATATCGCCGCTTGCTTGAACAAGGATGTTACTTCCGAGAAGAAAAGGCTGACATTACTCTAGCTGATGGAATCACGAAAAAGCAACGCATACTTACCGTAAAGGTGGATGTTAACCTCTGTAGCCGCATTTTTCCCACTACGTTTATCGTTCTACCGGAAGCAAAAGAGAATAAAACACTCTTGGGAATTGGTTTCCTGGAAGCCGCACAAATGGTTTTGAATTTACCTCAGTTCACCTGGCATTTCCTTGACAGTCCGGATGACATTAATGAATTATACACTGAGGATTTTGCCAAATTCAAAGAACCACGAGTCCCCAAGCCGCTACCTGACAGAAGTACAGTGTCTGAGAGTGCATTGGCACCCCTTGACTTAAAGAGACAGAATGTTACACAATCCAAGGAAGCTTGCACCCACTATCGGTTACGTCCTATAGCACCACCCAGCCCGAAGCGAGCGAAGACTTTGTTCGATG
Source organism: Teleiodes luculella (assembly GCA_948473455.1). Taxonomy (NCBI): domain Eukaryota; kingdom Metazoa; phylum Arthropoda; class Insecta; order Lepidoptera; family Gelechiidae; genus Teleiodes; species Teleiodes luculella. The sequence goes on along the minus strand of OX419609.1, from coordinate 3,135,507 downwards.
GATATTTACCACAATTAGATTTTATGTACCGTGATGCGCAAATGAATGTACATATGCAAGAAGTAGACTTACCATCTGAATTGGAAGACTTATTTCCAGATCAAAATGTGACTAATGAGGATAGCAACATTGAAAATAGCTACATTGATATAAGTGCTATTGATATTAAGTTAGCATCAAATGAATCACTAAATTCTGAAGAAACAGCAAGGCTCCTGAGTTTACTGAAGGACCATGAAAGTGTCTTTGAACCAAATGGGAAACCAGCCAATGATATAGAACATCGAATTGATACGTTGGATAAAGGACCCATCGCTGTACCCCCGTATCGTTTACCACCTGCACGCAAAGAAATTCTGAGAAAGGAGATTGATAAAATGATCAAGGCTGATATTATCGAGCCTAGTTCAACTCCCTGGGCTGCTCCTGCAGTGTTGGTGCCAAAACCTAATGGCGAGACACGAGTATGCGTCGACTACCGAAAACTTAATTCGATCACAGTTCCGGACTTCTATCCAATACCTCGTATAGATGACTTGCTTCACGAGGCAAAGCCTACCCCTTATATGTCAAGTTTGGATTTAAAAGCAGGGTACTGGCAAATAAAAGTGAACGAGCAAGATAAGGCGAAGACCGGATTTATCACACCATTTGGACTATTCGTTTTTAAAAGAATGCCTTTTGGATTGCGTAATGCGCCCGCTACCTTTCAGAGAATGATTGATCGATTTAGAGTTAAACTACAAGATGTAAAACTGCTAGCTTATTTGGATGATCTAATTATCTTCTCATCGACTTTTAAAGCCCACTTAACTGACTTAGACAAAGTATTCACTGAATTTAAAGAGATGAATCTCACGGTGAACTTGACGAAATGTAGGTTCTGTTGCTCAACCATTAAGTATCTTGTACATTACATTACACCAAAAGGTTTAAAGCTAGATACAGAGAAAGTTATTGCTATAACGAACATGCAAGCTCCTAAAGACTTACGCCATTTAGTATCATTTTTGCAAACCTGCTCTTGGTACCGCCGATTTGTGCCAAACTTTTCCTCGATAGCAGAACCTCTTACAAAACTGACTAAGAAAGGAGCGCTGTGGATCTGGAAAACAGAGCAGCAAAAAGCATTTGATGAACTGAAACATCGCCTTACTACAGCACCCATACTATGCCAGGCAGATGAAACAAAACCATATATAATTAAAACAGATGCTAGTTCATACGCCTTGGGAGCAGTTCTAGTCCAGGGGGAGCAAGAAAATGAGCACCCAGTGGAGTATGCCAGTCGCTTATTAACAAGAGCCGAGAAAAACTATTCCACCACAGAACGCGAAGCATTAGCAGTCGTATGGGCTGTCGGAAAGTTCCGGGGATATATCGAAGGTTCTGAAACTATCATTTTGACTGACCATCAGGCGTTAAAGTGGCTCATGTCGTTAAAATCGCCCACAGGAAGGCTAGCTCGATGGGCCTTGCAGCTACAGGCATTTGACTTGACTATCAAATATACGCCTGGTCGTACCAATGTAGTCGCAGATATGCTCTCTCGGCCTGAAAACTCTGAAGAAACAGTAGAAAACTGTGACACGTGTGCAATTACCATTGACATGCCCACTCGTAGCCAGAAAGATATCCGTGATGAACAATTAAAAGATGAATTCATTGTCAACATTGTTAAAATTTTAGAAGACGGAGACAAAATTGAAAACGCGACTTATTGGAGCAATAAGGGCTACTGCCTTAATAATGGACTACTATATCGCCTCGCACCTGACTCCGATACAGAGGAACCTCAATTAGTGGTGCCAGAACATGAGTGGGCGAACATTGTGGCAGCTTATCACGATGATCCGTTGGCCGGACATTATGGTTCAGAAAAGACTTACACCCGAATTGCTAAACGATATTTCTGGAGAGGTATGCGCAGATACATAGAAGCTTACATAAAGAAATGTGTCGAATGCCAGCGCTTTAAGCCAAGCAACTTAAAACCAGCTGGATTACTACAGACAACGACTATGAACAAACGTTTTGAAGCGATTACATTTGACTTGTTCGGTCCCTTGCCACAATCAAGTGATGGAAAGAATTGGATATTGATAGTCGAAGACTTTGCATCTAGATGGGTAGAACTATTTGCCTTAAGCAATGCTACTGCAGAAAATTGTGCATTCACCCTAATTAATGAGATATTTCTCCGTTATGGTGTCCCTAGGAGAATGACCAGTGATAATGGTGCACAGTTTGTAAGCGCTGTTATGCAGCAGGTCTGTTTTTGCTTTGGGATTAAACATTCATTCACACCAGTTTACCATCCCGAGTCCAACCCAGTCGAAAGGCGTAATAGAGACCTCAAGGTGCAACTTTCAATCCTTGTAGGAGAGTGTCATGGCAGCTGGCCAGAAAAGTTACCAAGCATCCGTTTTGCGATGAATACGGCCGAATGCTCTGCTACCCGATTTAGTCCGGCATATCTAACTTTCGGAAGGGAACTTCGAACACCGAAAGATAACGAACATGACTTTAGAGAGGTCACGTTGTCCGAAAATTTTATATCAGAAGTTACGCCAAAATTAAAATATATTGCCGAAGATCTACAAAAGGCGCGAGAAGTTCAAGAGATGAAGGAGGAAAAACGTAAAGAATATGTAGACAAACATAGGCGTGAGAGTCCTATTTACAAAACAGGAGATCTAGTTCTCGTACAAACGCATAAATTGAGTAATGCCTCCAGGAATTACAGCGCGAAGCTTTGTCCACGTAGAGACGGCCCCTATGTCATAAAAGATAAACAAGGACCTGCATCATATACATTGGCAAACATTGATGAGCCGGAGACTGCAGTGGGAACTTACCACTCATCTGCAATAACTCCATTTCAACAAAATAACGATCACGTACCATCCCCAATGCAACCCCTTCGCAAGAGAGGTCGACCAAGAAAATCACGTCCCGAAATTGAACCAAACGTCACTCGCCGAGGACGCGGAAGACCAAAGAAACGCAACTGATCCAAACGTCAGAAGACAGAATTCCAGTTTTCTCGTCGGGACGCCTATCGAAAACTGAGGGGGAGATTGTAACACATCAACTTTTATAAATGTAGTTCGACCGTTCAACAACAGATGGCAGCACTAGGTTTTTACAACTCGCAAGCATTGTGTCTTCAGCAAATGATATATGCTTGTTATAACATACCAAGTTTTATGAGTTTAGTTCGCCCGCTGGACAACAGATGGCAGCACTAGGTTTTTACAACTCGCAAGCGTTACGTTTTCGGCGAATGATATAAGCTTTTTGTATTATTTTCGAAATCAAGAAATCCTTCCTAGGGCTACTGTTAGCTGTCTAACTAGCTTCGGGGACAACTTCTGGCATCGGAATTGTTCCTGGACTAATTAAGCAAGTGACAGTAGTGTACGTAGCGGCAAACGCTTCCACGTTCGTGGGACTTTTGTCGTTGCTCGGTTAAAGGCACTACCACACTACGCGCGTTTGCGTCAGTAACTTGTAATACTTGTACATCTGTACCGAATAAACGAGTCGTCTTGTAATACGTCGTTTCACTGCCAGACCTCTGCTACAATTCCATTTTGTCAAATTAAGCAATAAGGCCGCCTGTTGACTCAGCTTTGTTTATGTATCTATTATATTATTATGTGTTTTCTGTTTTGGTGTCAATAAAAAATATTTGTATTGTATTGTAAATTTTAAAGAGGCCATAGTTTTGAAGTAGTCAGTTACTGTTGGCTTACCTCTTGGTTTGAGATACGACAGATCAAAGCTGTGCCGTTAATATTGTTATTTTTATACTAATAATACGCATTCGACAAGGATGAACAGCATGATGACGCAGGCTTGTGTCAAGTTTGACAGTCCGATTGTTAGATCTTGTTTTGTACTATAAAATAAAATTAGTTCCATTTATTTCCGCAATATGGCGGGCGATGTTTGAAACTTCTCCTGGAATCAACTAGACATGGGCTAAGTCGTTATTTTGCGATCACCGTGACTGTCGTTCCAGTTCCAAAAAAATCACTGTGAAAAATCACCGTGACTTTGTCACGTCGTTACTTGTCGGTTACATGGAACGACATTGGGCTTGGAACTTAGATAACTAGGTGGAACGGTTGGAACTTGGAATCATAACGATAGTCGATTATAGTTGAGCGCGGGCGAGAGTGACTGACTGAACAGTTGACAAGTTCCGTAATTACTAAATATTTGTTACATTATCCTATAAGTATCGAAAAAAAAAATAATCAAATAAGACATTTTTTTATAGTTTCCGTGCGTGTCTACTATACTTGTTGCTCTGTCGTCGTCGCGCACTTGCAATAATCGCCACATTGGTTATATCGCCGAATCTACCTACCGATGATTGGTCGCCGCCGCGGACCGGGCGGGAGCGCGGCCGCTTGGCGCCAACCGTGACAAATAACGCGCGGCGCGGTCGCGCTCGGAACGACTTGGAAGCCGCGAAGTAACAACGTTATTTTGGAACGTTGTTATTTTCTAAAAAGTCACAGTGACTTTTGCAGGCACCTGATCACTGTGACTTTTTCACTGTGACGTTATTTATCACCCAAGTCTAGAATCAACAAAAATATTTCATTTCTCCACGCAAACTGTCTCATAAAAATTATGACTAAGTATTTTGTAATGGGAATACTTATCGAAGTTTTTAACAAATGTGTTGCTTAGTATTTTCTAAGCCGCCTTTTATTTACGTTAGTAACTATTTATTAATCTGTGCTTTTACACCCTTTATATTATAATAAAGATAAACCAGCAAAATGTGAATGTTCATTTCACTGCCTTCTTAGCCCTTTTTAGACTAATCACAAATCGTTTGTACGATCTCGATCGTTTGCGTTTCTGGCTTTGGTCACAAAAATGAAGTTTAACGTGGTTAAACCCAGATGTTTTAATAAAATGAATTTTATTCACTTTGTAATATTTTACACATTCCTATGATTATGGTCAGAGAGTTTGGAAGAGCCGCTTCTCTGATTATGGTCTTCAGTTTAGTGCGCCGCCGGATGTCATCGACTGCCATTTTATGATCCGTCGTTAAATTGGCGCGAAAACTGCGCGCTTAACCTGACATTTCAAAGCGTGTTTAAAAAGACAGTTGCATTTTGTGACGATTCTGATGCTTAGGTTTAGCAGTTATCTTTAGTTTTTCTGGTTTTTAGTATAAGTGTCATTCGTTATGTATCAGAGAGATTAGAAATTCGTTATTCTGAGTTATGTATGATGGAGCCTGCCGGTGCTATCCCAAGTCATTTTATTCTATTTGGAAAACCAACAGCGATTAGATTTGAAATAATAATTAACTTAAGTAACAGATAGCCAATTACAGGTCTTCACTGATAGCACCTACTTATTTAATAGCTACTTAACTAGCGCAACTCGCAACAGACAACACGTTCAAATTAAAAAAAAAGATGGAAATTCAATTTAAAGACTATCAAACACTTGTCCACTTACCGACTCAAACACCAGTGTTGAACAAATCCAAGTCGAGATCAACACACAAATTATTATAATTGCTGCACGCTCGCCACATATTAAGTGTTCCGTCTGTAATTCGTCTTAACACTAGGAATGTATAAAGGAGGATTAAAACGCAAAGTTACTAGCATAACTGTACAGTACCACAGTATTATTAGAAATTTTACGGGCAAACATCAATAATTTATCTCAGTAACTAATTTAAATCCTGACTGCAAAATTTAATGCCTCCTTCGGAAAGATTTATTATACTTTAGCTACCAAAATAATTAAATTAGTATGTGTTTAGGCACAGACGTACATATTTAGGGTATTTGTAAAAGCAAATGCAAATAATTGCAATAAAAATTTAAGACCCTGTATGCCGTTCCATCACACTCCATGCACAATCTGTACGATATTAAAACCTCGATTGAGAAACTCTTCAGTTTTATTATAAACTGTCTTTTATTGCGGGTCTTAGTGCGATGCGGATATTAAAACAGTTTAGTAGATAACGGTAGTTCAAAACGGCGGCATATTTGGAAAATGGGTACTTTTATTATGAAGGGTTTACGATTCGTTTTATAGTTAATGGGTCAGCGAATAAGGAAACCGTCCTTTAAGACTTTCATATTTTGCATTTTCTATTGAAATTAGCTTTGGTACGTGAGGTGGAAAATAGTGATAGCCTATAATTACCTACGTACTTCTTAATTATTCTTTTTTTAAAATGATCTTGATTTATTTTCGCTTCGATTCAAGCTTTTGATTTAGAGTTGTTGTTTTTTTCAGATGGAGAGCAATATAAATATATAAATTATTTAAAAAAATAATTCTGGTGATGGTTAATGGTAAATTATACATAATTGTAATAAAAATAATGGCTCCAACTTTAAAATGTTTGGATTTTGCACTATAATCTCAATACCTTATCATTTCGATATTTATCTACTTTAAAACACTGTAATACATAATAAAAGAATATTAGACAACAAATAAACAAATATTTCATTTCAAATATATTCAATTTTCGCGGTGGAACGAACTATTCTGACAACAGAGAGTGAGTGCCTGAAAGTAATAATAGAGCAACCAAAATACATATTTTAAAGCTTACGAGTATTTGAGGTGGAACCATTAATTTTATGCTTGGAAAATATTGCTACCTTATCAAAAAGGTCGCTTGTAGACAACTTATGTAGGTATTGTTTTCTTTTTTATATAATTATTGTTTGTAGGTATGTCTTGGCACGGCACCGTGTCTTGGTGTCAATACAATTAGTCATATTATTTTCTACTGTATTGTATTTACATCTTGGAATTTTTTACTTCAACCAAATTGAAAGTGGCATTGTGGTGGTTCATGGCGTTAAGCATTTTATTATATTGTAGATAATATCAGTCTTTTTCTTCCATATCTATGTACCTATATCGAATTAAACGTAAAACGTAAAAAACTATTCAATCAATCAATCAAAAAGGTTTTTTAAGCAGTGTTACTGAACCATTCATGAATAAGCCTGACTAGAAAAATAAAAAACCTCGCCGTATTGCGGTAAAATTGAACTAAGTATTTTTATAAAAATTGCTACTATTGCCAGAGATACTAAATAAAAAAGTCATTTGGCGCCCCCAAAGCAGGCTTTTTATTTTTCTGGTCAAGTTTTTGAATGACGAACGAAGGCAGCCATATTGAATATTATTAAAAAAATCTTTTACTTCCCCAGATTCCGAGCCTGCCTGAAACTGGCTGATACTCCAGTGTCCAATATGGTGGGCAAGTTATTCTTCAACATTGTCCAGAGCAAGTGCTTCGTGCTGAAACCGGTGAAGCTGTGCACGCGCCGATCCTGGTGGGGCCGCTGCCTGAAGAAGGGGTACGCCAAACAGGCGTTCCTTAGGGATAACTTACCGTATTGAATATTAAACTTAGAAACTGGCTGTATGGGAGACCTTAAACTTAGACATTGGCTGTATGGGGTGAGAGCACTGGCCATGTGTAAAATTTTGGAAATTTGAAAAGAAGAAACTGCTTCCATTAAAAAACGGTTGCTTGCTTATTGTGTAGGTTTTGAGGTTAATCCTCCCTGGTGTCAGAATTATGTACCTATTGAACCGCCTTAGCTTCTGACATGACTACTCACGACTACTCACAGTCTGGCAAAAAAGTCGTGAAATTAATAGGGGCGCCACTTCCTTTACGGTGTTGCCATTTTATATCATGCTGTCACGCTCTAACTTATGGATATTTCTGAAAAGTAACATTAGTTCCGTTTCAAGACTTTTTTGACTTTTCTGTATGTATCCGTAGATAGCATCCGGGACCAACGCAACGGCTTTACGTGCCTTCCGAAGCACGGATTCATCTTCCTTTTCGGACAATCAGGTGATTCAGCCTGCAATTAAAACTAGGAAAATTCTCACAAATTTATATTTGATCGATGAGTCCCATCGGGATTCGAACCCGGAACCTCCGTAACGCGAGGCGAGTATTTGACCACTCCACCACGGAGGCTGTTGCGAACCCGAAAATCATGATATCACGATATGGGATAGTAAATACCCCATTGCTAATCATACTTAAAACAGATTAATTATTTTTTAAAGGCAAGGTATTGATATCGCCTATGATACCCTTTAAATACAAATAATTAAACATCAATCGAATCATTTTATTGTCTAACAAATATCAAAAGAAAAATATATAGGTATGCAAATTTCGGAGCTATAGATATTATTTTTTACTAATGGACAGTGCGGTAAAATTCTGTACCATACGATGATACGACGTAAATCGATAGACGATTTTACGATTTTATATTTTAAGATATTCCTGCATAAGTGAAACTTATTCACAATGCTTAATTTACTTACCGAGTAATTTATAATTTGTTTTTGTTTTGTACATAAATATTTTATTGATTTGTTGGGCTATGAGTTCATGATCGATATCTTAGAATCTTAGACTAGTAGGTGAGAATACGACTAATTAAGTTATCTATACTTCTATACCTACTAATAATTATTATAAAGAAGAAAGATTTGATAGTTTGTTTGTTTGTTTGCATTGAAACTATTGAATCGATTTCAAAAATTCTCTGTTGGGAAGCAACGTATCCCCGGGTCTCATACGCTATATTTAATTTTCAAAAAAATTAAGGATCATTACTAAAATTCCAATAATGTAATCCGAGGTGTGAAAAAATGCCTAACATATTCCTAATAATTGAATATGTTCCGAAACTGAACCGATTGTGAGACCACGTTTTAATGCATTAAACCAGTTGTAAACAGTGGCACGAGATGGGGCTTCATCGTGAAAGGCCAATCGAAGTCTATCATAACTTTCTTGTTGACTTAAATGACATTGCAAGCCACACAAAATCATTGCATGAAAAATTTCTCGCGTTAAATTCATGCTGACATGTGCAGCTGACGTGCCACAGTAAATTTTTCAATTCGCCTCCAAATTGTGAAACAAATGACTGATGAATTAAATACATACCTATCAATAATATTGGCAAACAGTTCCATTTTCAAAATTTAAACCAATTTTTTTATTAGATTGTTTACATGTGGCCAGTTCTAACAACTTTCAGTTTGACCCTCCTCTTGGTTCTTGTAGCGGAACAATGTTGCACCTTTGGAATGTTATTTATCCTCATAAAATCATGACCTGAGCCCAAGGATGTTTTAAAGACCTAAGACTTCTGCTGCATTATATGAAGCTACATTTTGAATTACATTGCGATATAAGTATAATACTTAATCATAATAATGAAAATGTAGAAGTCGAAAATCTGTACAAAGAAAAAATCTAAAAATCTAAGAGTCAGGGGGATGTAAGAAGTGTATTAGAACATAATATCCAGTTTTTTTTAAATACATGCAGTCGGGATTTTTTTTTAAATAAATTGATAGTATGTTTTAAAATAAAAAAATGTCATACTAGCTGTCCGCCGTCGTCGTCGTCGGCTACGCCTTTGCTTTGTTTTTTTACCTTTCCGTGCATTTTCCCGTAGTAATGAAATATTTTCCCGCGGTAAAAACTATCTAAGATGTTAACTATGCAAGATTTTATTCAAATCGGTCCAACAGTTTCGGAGATTAGCCCGTACAAACAGACAAATAGAGAAACAAAAAAAAAGTGTATAATACGTTCCAATACACTTCTTACATCCCTCTGACTCGGTAATAAGCTCTGAAATTACTGAACCGATTTTGATGAAACTTGGCACAAAGATAGAAAACATAACCTTCCTTTTCAGTCCGTTAAGAAATCGAGATTACGCAATGAATAGCCAATTTGTTTCTGGTGAGGTGAATTGTACCTTCATATAATAGCCCCCTTCATAACCAAGAGCATAAAATCGCTAATATTCATGAGGCGGCAAATAATGAAATATTTTATGGGTAAGCATTATAATGACTGAGAACCTACTTATTTAAAAACATGCTATGAGAACACTGATGCGAGCTTAGCATTTACTGATTATTACTTTCACATGAGAAAGGTTAGGTATTTCATTAGCAGTTAGGTTTAGTATAAAGAAACAACAAAAATATTGCAGTCTTGACGAGTGACATAACTAATGAAGAAAAATACATATTACTTACACCTTTAAACGAGCAATTTCTGTGATCTCGGAAACAGCTCTAACAATTTCGCTGAAATTTGGTTTATGGGGATTTTCGGGGGCAAACAATCGACCTAGATTAGTCTTATGTTTGGGAAAACGCGTGTTTTCGAGTTTTCATGCGTTTTTCTTTCCACGCAGAATATGGTCGCTAATTTCGTTTCACCGGCCACTGTCCGTCTGGTCCGATGGGACGCGGACGGTAAGAAACGAGTGTTACTGGTTCGAATCCCGCTCGGTTGTTTATGTTCCCGAGCAAAGCTCGATCGTCCTACTGGTATATCACTACATAGTATAAAACAAAGCCAGTTTCCTCGGTCTCTATGTCCCTATGTATGCTTAAATCTTTAAAACTACGCAACGGATTTTGATGCGGTTTTTTAAATAGATATGAGTGATTCAAGAGGAAGGTTTATGTGTATAATACATGCATAATATACTTAAGGATAACCCAACAATAACCATTTTCCCGTGCGGAGCCGGGGCGGGTCGCTAGTTCCATTATATTCTAATGCCTCCTCTACACATAGACAGATGTATCGGTAGAAGACGCGTCTGCCTATGTGTAGAGAGAGGGGGTGATCTGGGCATCTGTGGTAGGTATTTGACGTCTGCACGCACATGGTCCAAGAAAACAAGGTCTTGCAAATAGACCACGTGACTGACACAAGCCTACCTACGTCATTTTGCGCTGTTCATCCTTGTCTATTACATGCATTCGACAAGGATGAATAGGTAAAATGTCTTAGAAATGACGTAGGCTCTTGTCTTTTGGACCATGCGTCTTCAGATCCATCCGGCTATCTTCCTTATATAATATTCGAGATGTCTTCTTTGGAACTTGTTACTATTGTGTATTCTGTGGTAGGTACTTGTACGTAGGTAATACTTCAACAGTTTCTATGCTACTCTCAAAGTGCGCTAAAATCTAAAGCACGGTTATTATTTCTTTAAGTATTTTTGTTGTTTAATATATAGAATATAACACCTACCTACTTATGATATGGGTATAGTTCCGTGAAGTTCCTCTTTGACAATACTATGTAGATACTTGTAAATTATGATAAAAATGTAACAAGGGTGCTCCCAAATTATACTTACTTAAGTTTGCAGATAACTCCGGTTTGTTTCATATTAATCCGGACCAAAGGTCATTGACACCCGCATACAATGCGCACATTTTTTCCAAACGATACGATAAAATTATAGGAAATTATCGCAAAAAAATTCGTACCTAATTTGGCATACCGTAGTAGAATTTAAGGCGGGGTGAGCGTGTGAACTTGCCAGAAACTTTGTTGTTACTACATTATAAAAAAAATATGTCAATGAATTTTTGTCCCGATTTATATGAAACAGACCATGATCTAAGAAACAAGGTCTAACCGTTAGACCACGTGACTGACACAAGCCTACGTCATTTTGCGCTGTTCATCCTTGTCTATTACACGCATTCGACAAGGATGAATAGGCAAAATGACGTAGAAATGATGTAGGCTCGTGTCAGTCACGTGGTCTAATGGGAAGACCTTGTTTTCTTAGGCCATGAAACAGACCAGTGATGTGATGTATGTGACGGCTGCACTTATAAAAATATAGATATCGGCCAACAACTTCAGCAAGCGAGATTTGACGACCCCGTAGGCTGTTTGTAGCACAGGGGCGCAGGTTCGAATCCCCATTTGGCAGCACCTTCAAAATGTAAATACTATTTGATGTTTAACATAAATGTAGAAATCTTCTATCTGTTTTTAATTTTTAACATAATATAAATTACTAAATGTTACAGTTCCATACAAAACAGTACGAAAAATGTTGAGATACTATCAATCACAGAGTTACCTGGACTGGTAACTCTAATACAAGAGATTACATTATCTCGCATTTAACTGCTAAAAAGCTGAGAAACCTGCCATATTGAAATTTTCTTCAATAGGACATGCACACGACAAAATTAAGTCTTCTCACTAGAGAAACCTCATGCTATTACGGGTGGTCCTTTCTGAAATATTGGCTATTTAGGGGTTGTCTTGCGAAAGCCGAAAGGGTCCATATTTTTCAAGGTTTTGCCAAAGTGACGTTCGGCATTGAAACCTATCGAGCTTTATGTCATCATCATCATCATCTCAGCCTGTAGATGTCCACTGCTGGACAAAAGCCTCCCCAAAGGATCTCCACAACGATCGGTCCTGCTTGGCCCGCATCACCAGATCGTCAGTCCACCTCGTGGGGGGCCTGCCCACACTACGTCTTCCGGCGCGCGGCCGCCATTCAAGAACCTTTTTGCCCCAACGGCCGTCGGTTCTACGCGCAACGTGCTCAGCCCATTGCCACTTCTATGTACTCAAATCAAAACACTCGTAGATTAAGTTCATCATAATTGGTACATCTTTTTGTATGGAACTGTGTCTGTGGTTGTGTTCATTATTGTGATTTAATAAAATAAACTTGTAAAAAAATATTCACAAGCAATTTAACCGATTTTGATAGGTAAATGTCAAAGAATCGTCGGTTCTACGCGCAACGTGCCCAGCCCATTGCCACTTCTATGTACTCAAATCAAAACACTCGTAGATTAAGTTCATCATAATTGGTACATCTTTTTGTATGGAACTGTGTCTGTGGTTGTGTTCATTATTGTGATTTAATAAAATAAACTTGTAAAAAAATATTCACAAGCAATTTAACCGATTTTGATAGGTAAATGTCAAAGAATAGAACTACTACGCAGTCCTATTACTATTATGTTTTCTATACTTTCTAAACTATATGAAATGGCGCTGGATACATTATATTAAAAAGCATAATAAAATATTATCAAAATCGGTCGAGTCGCTGTTATCTTATCATCATTCTGTAAGTAGTGACCTGTGGACTTCGAAATTACGATTACTATTTACCTATGTAATTTATTAAGTAATGTATTTTGTGTAATAAAGTACATATTTAAGTACTTAATGTAAGAACTTTGTTTAGTTACCTATAAGCGAAAAATTTGAAATAGAATATTTAACGAAGCGACAGAAAGTGCTGTATTACAGTGACATGGTTATAAATGAATTAACATAAGTAAAACGTGTAGAATCTCGTCTGTGCATTTTAGTTACTTATCTAGAAAAAATGCCTAGCAGTTCTGTAGCAAATAAACATTTTTTGTTTTGAATTGTAATGTGAAATAAATTAAATCTTGTACATAAAACATGATTTTAATTTTTACCTAGATCAAATGAAACATTTTAGTTATCTTGGGAAAGCATTACCTACGATCCCCGCACAGCGCCAAATGTGGATATTAATGCCTGACCAAAAAAATAAGAAACCTACTTTGGGGGCGCCACGTGTATTTTTTACGACTATGGCAACAATTTCCCTTATAAAATTAGTTCCATTGAAATTCCGCAATATGGCGAGGTTTCTTATTTCTTTGGTCGGGCTTTACACAGACACATCAATAAGATCTTGAATTAAATTGATATTATTTATATTTTTAGATGAGGGATTGGGCTCTATATTGGTCCCAAAACCACTGCGACTAGATATACAGGGTGTAAATCAATTAGCGCACAATATTTTAAAGGAGGAACCTACCCACGTAACTGAATATATAAATTTTGCCCAAGGAACGTAGGCTGAAATGTATGAAAAAAAAAAAAACTAATCAGCTGATCACATCACCGCCAACTGATTTCGAAAATTCTTTCACCATTAGAAAGCTACATTCACCCTGCGTAATATAGGCTACCTTCTACCGCGGGAAAATCCCTCATTCCCACGGGAAAAACTGCTAACGCGAGCGGAGCCGCGGCGGAAAGCTAGTTTATTTATAAACTGAGATCTTAGGTACCGCAAACTAAGAAAGTGATTTCCTATGGTATTTTTGCTAAAAAGTGAATTTAACAGATTTCCGAGCTAGAATAAACCTCCTTGTTGCATTATGTGCAAACAATTTTCTGCCTTAAGATGCTAAACCATTTTCTTGGTCGACTGTACTAGTATTAGCGACGAAGGACAAAATAAAACAAGATATCCAGCTATAATATACACTTTACTTATAGGCATACAACCTTATGAAAACGGGCTATACTGATACGCTGCTAAAGTGACACTAAATATAATCAATCGCTTCAATTATCATGATAATCAATATTGTTGCGTGATTATTGGTTAATCATAATCACATGTCAGTTTGCGGCAACGAAAATTAGTTTTTTTTTCTGTCATAGCGTGAATCAAAATGGCGAAACTGAACCTTATTTCGCAGTAAATACAGATTTTCGTTGCCATAAAAGTTCGCAAAGTGGAGAAAAGACACGTCAAATTGTGTGAATTTCCTCTTCAATAAGTTGCCATTTTAGAGATCTTCAAATGTAGGCGATGCACAGGTATTAAGGTCGACTACATTTAATTATTTCTCAATTCGTTTACAATCATATTATTACACAAATTGTTTTTTTTTATTATCGTGCGACAAGGAAATATAGGCATTCGGGTGGAATGTGATTGGTTCATTCATTCGCTCATTCCCGGTCTCAATCATTCACTCGCCCGCTCTGTAAAATGGCGGACGGTGCCTGCATTTCCGTACCGCACAATAAATGCGGTATTACAAAAAACTGTTATTTGTTTTTCGATATACCGCATCACAACCAGTAGAAAGTCATTATATATATGACTTTGAAACGCTCTGTGCTAATTTACAAATCAAATTATGGTAAGAAATATCCACATTAAAAGAGTTAAGGAAATAACACTATCTACTTAGAAGCGCAAAGAGAAGATGGTAGGTTTATCAAGAAGTAAGACAGAGAAGGAAAATTTTGTCGATTCCTAAAATAGCAATTTCACAACCTCAAATTTAGTGGCCCACCCGTTTAGGGTTCAGTCGTAATGTTTCACATGCAAGGTCAAAAATAAAATTACGCTAAATAGCTTAATGTGGATACTCCTTAAATTACGTCACAATCTTTGTTTTTTCGTCACAATCGTGTATTTTGTCGTTTCCATGATTAGTCATATCCATGTTAATACTCGTATTTATATCATTTCGCATTAATCTAACGCGTCGTCCATGTTCAATATTTTGTCACATCCATATAAAATTATATAAACTTTGAATCCACTACCAACTAAAAATTATAAATAGTTTAATATAATATATTTTTGTTTTCATAATTTTATAAATACTTTGGAAGAACATAATAAACTAATGGCACTAAACATAATATCTATTAAAATAAACAGTTTGTGAACCTATTTTGTGTCTTACTCCTACTTCATATGAAAGTTGACTTTATGTAGCTATATGAAACAAATAAATAAAAATGTTTAAAAAAACCTATTAGTCAAGTTCTGATAGTATACAAACTAACGTGGCTATATTCGATAACAATAGCAAAAACACGCTGGGATACTCATGAAAGTAATTAAGGTACTTGAACACTGATAAACGAATTTAAAACTATAACAGACAATTTAAAAGAAACGATTAGGTACTTAACTGTCTTCAAAATAAAATGTTATTTAACTAGATAATCGCACAACCTAATCCGGGGCAGTTTTTTAACAATTTCAGATCTATTACGGCAAATAAAAAAAAAATCATGCAGTCAAATGCAAGGTAAGCTGAACACGCGCACCGCGATACCCACCCTTATTCATCAGACATAAGAACGGTTCAAAGTCCAAAGTGTTCAGCTTAGCGTTCTCTTGACTGTACAAAAACGGTAAATGTAAAAAGTGACACCATGTCTTCTTATTCGCTTATAAATTTTTGTTATGACAGTCTGTTCATGATTTTGACTAGTCAATTAAATACCCAATTTTCCCTTCGCAGCACATAAAATTACTTGTCAAGAGTATCCACACATGAAGGTTATACACAACACGACAACACGACCAGAAGAATGTAAAACTATATATTCGACCAGGGCTTGAAACCGGTTAAAGATTAGGGTTAAAGTTATGTTACCGGTAAAAACATGTTAAATAAAAAAAAAACTCTAGGTTTAATATACCGATAAAAAATAGGGTATAAATACGTGAAAAGCATTCAGTGAGAGATCGAGTCGTACCTTATCTAATCTCACGCGGGTCGTGACATTGGAAGAGAGAATCGAGTCAAGCCAAATCTCGACGGGAGGCCGAAAAAATAACCGAAATCGTCAAACGTAATTAATTGCCTACAAAAAATCTTGAAGTTATAAATTATACGACTTCGTTGCGAATCAAATTGAGTATTACTGAAGTATGAGTTTTAATTTTTCCACATTTAATTTTGCATAGTCTACGGTCTAATTTTACCGGTTATTCAAGCCTTACACCTCAATACAACGACTAGCAATAAGATGATACGATGATACCGTTAACCGTTTTAACCCTAATCTTTTCGGTTGATCAAGGCTGTACACGCCGCCCTACTTGTGGTTGTGTCTAAGCGCGTTGGCTATATCCCTCACGTCCAACTGCACCTTCGGTTTGTGTGGCGGGGGCTCGAAGAAGTAGTCAAAGCGCTTGAAAGACTCGATTTCGCGCTCAGACACTTCTAAAGTGGACAAGTTTGTTATGCTGCGGTCTGGGGCGAACACTGCGTCTGTTGGGGGAGAGGTAAGTATATTTTTTAAAATATTACTTAACTAGCGACCCGCCCCGGCTCCGCACGGGAAAATGGTTATTGTGGGTTATCCTTCAGTATATTATGCATGTATTATACATATAAACCTTCCTCTTGAATCACTCTATCTATTAAAAAAAACCGCATCAAAATCCGTTGCGTAGTTTTAAAGATTTAAGCGTACAAAGGGACATAGGGACATAGGGACATAGGGACAGAGAAAGCGACTTTATTTTATACTATGTAGTGATAGTGATACTGTCACGCCCGCGGGGCGCCCTGGACTTAGGGGCGCCTGCAAGGCGTCGACAAGAAGATAACACGACGAAACGTAGTTGGGAATTTAAAACACTGAACTTTTATTTACATTAATTTACAAATCTATTAAAACTGAGAACTTTACACATAGTATTAATAAAAGACGAAAAAATACTTAATTCAAAAGGCTGTGTGTAAGTAATGTGTACGTGTGTTTTTACGTGTATGGTAAGCATGTATGTGTGTGTGTGTGTGTGTGTGTGTGTGTGTGTGTGTGTGTACTGACCGTGGTGCGCGGGGGTGTGCGCGGGCGGCGGGGCGGGCGCGGGGGACGCGCTGCTGGAGCCGCGGGACTCCGCCGTGGGGGATGTGTGTGTGTGTGTGTGTGTGTGTACTGACCGTGGTGCGCGGGGGTGTGCGCGGGCGGCGGGGCGGGCGCGGGGGACGCGCTGCTGGAGCCGCGGGACTCCGCCGTGGGGGATGTGTGTGTGTGTGTGTGTGTGTACTGACCGTGGTGCGCGGGGGTGTGCGCGGGCGGCGGGGCGGGCGCGGGGGACGCGCTGCTGGAGCCGCGGGACTCCGCCGTGGGGGATGTGTGTGTGTGTGTGTGTGTGTGTGTACTGACCGTGGTGCGCGGGGGTGTGCGCGGGCGGCGGGGCGGGCGCGGGGGACGCGCTGCTGGAGCCGCGGGACTCCGCCGTGGGGGATGTGTGTGTGTGTGTGTGTGTGTGTACTGACCGTGGTGCGCGGGGGTGTGCGCGGGCGGCGGGGCGGGCGCGGGGGACGCGCTGCTGGAGCCGCGGGACTCCGCCGTGGGGGATGTGTGTGTGTGTGTGTGTGTGTGTACTGACCGTGGTGCGCGGGGGTGTGCGCGGGCGGCGGGGCGGGCGCGGGGGACGCGCTGCTGGAGCCGCGGGACTCCGCCGTGGGGGATGTGTGTGTGTGTGTGTGTGTGTGTACTGACCGTGGTGCGCGGGGGTGTGCGCGGGCGGCGGGGCGGGCGCGGGGGACGCGCTGCTGGAGCCGCGGGACTCCGCCGTGGGGGATGACGTCGACGACGCGTTAGCGTTCGGCACCACGCCTAGAAAACAAAGCTTTTTTTAGTCATATTTTATGGTTGTTGTGGTGATATGAATGTAATTGTAATTATTATTACACTGGTATGTTTGTTAATTCTGCACGTCTAAACGGCTGGAGCGATTTGAATAAAATTTGGTATGGAATTAGCTGACACCCTGGATTAACACATAGGCCACTTTTTACCGCAGGAAAATAACTCATTCCCACGGGAACCTGTCAACGCGGGCGGAGCCGCGGCGCGGGGTATGGCAATAAATATGATTTACTTCTTTGTCTTTTCTTAGTCACCTGCACGCGAGAGGACTTTGATAGCACTGACGACGCTATTCGTGTAGCTGGTTTTTAATCTCTAAATTTAAGTATTTGGTCTCTTTCATTCATATGGGAATCGAAAAGGATGGGGATATGAATGAATTTAATTTTGAATGAATGATATCCAAAATAAGCAGCGCAGCTGTCAAATTCAGCGTAATTTAATCGTTTTTAAATTCCTGCTAAATTACGCGTAAAATCGAAGTTTGACGTGTCTAAATGTAGGTTGGCAATCACCTGTCCCTTTTCGTTCTTAAGAACGTGAAAGAGACATAACATAAATTTATATTTTTAGCGGCCACGCAGAATTGAGCCTACTATCTAAGTTAAAACAACAAGTAGTGGTTATAGTTACCGTGCGCGTTAAAGGCTGGCGGCGCGTGTGCGTGGGGCGGCGCGTCGGGCCAGGGCCGCGAGAACAGCGAGTCCTCTACTGCTCCCGGGGGCTCCTGCAACAACACAACACCTGACAGTTGCGACACTCGCCAGTTACACAACTATACATTACAGTACCTACATTGAAAAAAAAAAGAAAACTATTTCACGATAGCACTTTATCTTGCCTAATAGTAATTGCTACATAGCAATAAAGGCTGCGAAGGCGTGCGACACGATCTGTAATGTCTTAAGGGGCTACCCAAGGCTAAGTGGCGCCGCCCTCTCTTAAAAAATAATTACTCGCGAAGTATTTTTTTTTTCTAAAATCCGGTAGGTCATTTCCTTTCAATCTGTAACTACAGCGGACTATAATAAATACAGTTTACGGCCCCTATATATCCTATAGCACGCCAACTTCAAAATGACCTACCGGATTTTAGAAAAAAAAAATACTTCGCGAGTAATTATTTTTTAAGAGAGGGCGGCGCCACTTAGCCTTGGGTAGCCCCGTAATCTGAAATACGAAGAGCACACTGAAAGTGTCGCAGACGCAATGAGTGCATCAGACGCACGGCAGTCCGCGAGACACAAACCGAAATGGCACGGCCAGCGGAACGGCAACGTCGCACGCGCGAAGGCAGACAGACGTTGTATTACACGGGATTCCCTATTGACACTCACACCGCGCTGCTGCATGCGTCTGCGACACTGTGAACGGCCTTCTGTGCTGCACACGTATCCGGTATGTGGCAGCCTTAGCCGCTTATGTACACTTTCTATTCTCTTATTTTTCTAGTGTGCAATAATTTATAACACCCCTCTCTTTCGTCGGGGGTTAAAAACAGTAACAAAATCTAATGAATAACTACTGAGATATACAATTCATAAGCTAATCTATGTATCTCTCTCTGCAAAACAACTTTTTACATGAAAATAATATGGCAGACATGTACACATCTATCTGTCTCTCTTTTTCTATCCTTCAACTTTAAATCAACATAACTCGAAAAACTATATATATATAATAATATAATATAATAATATCTTTATTGAACTTAAAGCCAATGTTTACAATTTTTTTTTTTCACAACAGTTTGGATAATTAAGAGCTGGTGGAACTTATAAATGTTGCAGCTGACATTTAAAAAAGGGAAAACCTGTGCTATAAATGTCAGCTTTACAATATTAGGGCTCAGTTTTGCAGTGTAGACGAGATAATAAATTATTATTAGTGATGATTATAATGGCAGTAAGTAATCAATAGTTTATGAACTAAAAACCAATACTCGCAAAAGGGTAGGTGAGTTTTTTTTTTTTTTTTTTTTTTTATTATTTGTGTGTGAGTGTGTGTTTGTGTGTGTGTGTGTATAGTGTGGGGGCGTTAGTTGTTTAGGTATATATGAAGATGTGTGTATGGATCTGGCGGGGTATATTGTGTTTATGTGTGTGGCTCAGTCAAAGCTCAAACTATTTGTATTTTAGGAATATAATTTCATATTCCGTTATGAATGATGATTTAAATTCATAATATTAATAAAAAAAACGTGCACATTCTCTATTGTTCCTCTCGGGCCATAGAGGAATTTGGGTAGATCTATTAGCCAATCCCTCTCCTTCAAATGACAGTCATATTAGTAATTGGAACAACCTACCTGCCCCTTGTAGAACTTGGATTCAGTCACATGATGTATGGTCACTTCATTGTTCAACTTCGACCCCACCCTCAACCGCTGGAAGTAAGGCAACGGGTCACCATTAGGCATGTGGTTCATTCCCAACTCGTCCTTGCCAAGATTTGACTCATTTTTATCATTGAACAGAGCATTCCTGAAGACATTCCTGTCTTCTTGTCCAAACGGTGTGTAAAGACTGCTGAAATCACTTCTTTCCTCTTCCCGTTTCAACGGAGTTCCAATTGGTTCTGGTCTCTGTATTGGATTGGCGAATAAAGATGAATCGTTCGACTCAAACGATCTAGATTGATTTTCATTATTTGGTCTCGTTCCAATTGGGTTCGGTGAGACAGTTGGTTTTGGACTATTATTCTCAAAATACTCTGGAGCTAAGAAGTTCCGCTGTTGATTATCGTCTGAGGTCTTGAATAACGAATATCCTTCATCGTTCTTTTGAGTGAACGATGCCAAGTTCATGATCCGGCTTTGGAACTCATCGTTCTTTGGGGAATTTTGGGAAGGATCAATAACATAAGCTTGAGGTACACTCTGTACTGGATTGTACACGTTGGGATTGACATAATTGTATTGTGGCTGACTGTACACCGGGTTTATTTGTGGTGTTTGGGCTCGCATTCCCATCATGCTTTGTTGGTGCATCATGGACATCAATGGGTTCCTTATGGTGTACATTCCGTTGGAAGTCGGTGTGATGGTGGCTTGGCAAGCGTTGGGAGGCATCGGTATCGGGTCTGGAATTCTGATTTCTTGTTTCTTCTGCACCGGATTGGTAACCTGTAACAAGAGATAAGTCTATTTATTTATTTATTTATTTTTTGTGGAATAATTTGCAATTTACAAGAATTTTCCTAATTTGAAGGGACAAAGCTCCATCACATACCAAATCCTTTCGATTCTTACAGAGTTAATAGGATTTATTCAAGGTAAAATTTTACAAAACCGTTTATCTACATTAAAAATAATAAATACCAAGGAATAGAGCTGTTCATGGTTGTCCATACAAGTAATTAAGTCTGAGGAAGTATGTGCAGGTAGGTGTAAAAATACATAGTCTTCGTTTTATTTCTGACACTTTATTCTTTATTTAGCAAAAAATAATCCTTATGACGAAGCCTTTCAAACGGTATGACAAAACTACAAGGTATTTTTTTTCTCTTGTAGCGGGTCCGATTCCCGGGTCAACCATGTAATTATTAAAAAATGTATGAATACAGTTTTAATAGTTTTTGGAATTAAAATAAAGTCTTCTTTCAGTAAAATGTTCTATCAAACAAATATAATAAAGAGGAAAGATTTGTATTTTTGTGTGTGTGTGTGTGTATGTTTGTAATGAATAAACTGAAAAACTACTAAACCGATTTCAAAAATTCTTTCACCATTACAAAGCTACGAATGTAGCAATTAAGGGTAACTTATACTACCTAACTAACCCTGAGTAACATAGACTACTTTTTACCGCGGGAAAATGCCTCATTCCCACGGGAAAAACTGTTAACGTGGGCGGAGCTGCGGCGGAGAGCTTATCTACAATATTAAGGTAAAGCCCGACCAGAGAAATAAGAAACCTCGCCATATTGCGGAATTTCAATGGAACTAATTTTATAAGGGGAATTGTTGCCATAATAGTCGTAAAAATATACACGTGGCGCCCCCAAAGCTGGTTTTTTATTTCTTTGGTCAGGCTTTTACTTTCCCTCCATGTGGCATAGCTGTGGGACGCCCTGTACCTATAGAACAGAAGAAAATAATAGTAATAACCCGTACAGAAAGGACACTCACTCCCCCGCGCTAAAATGAGTTTCCCGCCCGATATAGCGCCCCACGCCCCGCACCCCGCAGGCACCGCGGGACTCCGCCGGTGGTGTTTGGGGGTGTTTTACATAGCGCCGTGCGCCATTTATTTGTAGTTAATATTCAAAAAGAAGTAGCTTGTCAAAGCGCGTTTTCTGTATGGAGTGACCGCCCAGTTTCTATAGTGTATCAACAAACCTGTACCGGGGGCAGGTTGGGGTGGAACATGGGGTTGCGCAGGGTGACCATCTTAGTGCCGTCGGCGCGGGCGTCGGCCCCGGGCGACGCGGCCGCCTTCTTCGCCTTCTTCTTCGCCTTCTTAGACTTGCCCGCGGGCGCGGTCGCCTCGGGAATCACTATTGTCTTCGGTGGTTCTGTAAGGAAACGGGTACATCTTGTAAACAAGTTATTTGCGGGTAGTTTTTGTGTGCTAGTGTATGTTACGTATAAGTTAGTTACATACACTAGCACACTGCCGCGCGCCGTGTGCTAGTGTATGCCGCGGCAGTGTGCTAGTAGTTACCAGCGGCTGTTAATAGATGGCGCTGCAGTGTGCTAGTGTATGTTGCGTATAAGTTAGTTACCAGCGCTGATGATAGATGGCGCGGCAGTGTGCCAGTGTATGTTACGTATAAGTTAGTTACCAGCGCTGATGATAGATGGCGTTGCAGTGTGCTAGTGTATGTTGCGTATAAGTTAGTTACCAGCGCTGATGATAGATGGCGCGGCAGTGTGCTGTGTATGTTGCGTATAAGTTAGTTACCGGCGCTGATGATAGATGGCGCGGCAGTGTGGAACATGAGGTTGGCGGGGTCGGCGTTGATGACGGGCGGCGGGCGGGCCACCGGCGTCGGCGCGATCGGCAGGGAACTGCACTTCCACAGCGGCTGCAACCAACATAACAACATTAGATACATTCATTTACAGAGCTGGAAACCAGTATTTTTTTCCTTTTCGCTGGGTATACCTAACACGCAGAACCTGGTTATTTACGGTCCTAAACTTGATATTTCATAATGATTCCGAGCCCTCTCAATAATAATTTAGAAAATAGAACATTTTGTAATTGGGTTTATTCGCCTGTTTGTCCTTCTTTCATACTTAAACTAAGCAACGAATTGACCAGTTTTTTTACAAAAGAAGATTGAATGCTGCAAAGTGAAAATATGTCATTCCCACGGGATAAATCGAAAAGCAACTGAGGCGAAGGAGCAGGTGGACAGCTAGTATGTATGGAGCTGTAAATATAAATATAGAAGCCCGACCAAAGAAATAAGAAACCTCGCCATATTGCGGAATTTCAATGGAACTAATTTTATAAGGGAAATTGTTGCCATAGTCGTAAAAATATACACGTGGCGCCCCCAGAGCAGGTTTCTTATTATCTTTAGTCAGGCTTTACATATTATACTACTCGTAATATTATAAAGAGGAAAAATTTGTATTTTAGTGTGTATGTTTGTAATGCTGCACTCTCCAGGCTTGTCTGAGACGTTCTGCTGGTAGGATGGGATGCTGCAACTGACCGTGCTGTTGATGTGTATGTTGGTGTTGTGTTGAGCCTGCACCCGTGTGAGCGTGATGCCGGGCGGCAGCCGCAGGTCCTGCACCTGGACCCCGCAGCTCAGCTGCTGCATGATGCTGCACGAGCCAGGCTTGTCTGAGACGTTCTGCTGGTAGGATGGGATGCTGCAACTGACCGTGCTGTTGATGTGTATGTTGGTGTTGTGTTGAGCCTGCACCCGTGTGAGCGTGATGCCGGGCGGCAGCCGCAGGTCCTGCACCTGGACCCCGCAGCTCAGCTGCTGCATGATGCTGCACTCTCCAGGCTTGTCTGAGACGTTCTGCTGGTAGGATGGGATGCTGCAACTGACCGTGCTGTTGATGTGTATGTTGGTGTTGTGTTGAGCCTGCACCCGTGTGAGCGTGATGCCGGGCGGCAGCCGCAGGTCCTGCACCTGGACCCCGCAGCTCAGCTGCTGCATGATGCTGCACGAGCCAGGCTTGTCTGAGACGTTCTGCTGGTAGGATGGGATGCTGCAACTGACCGTGCTGTTGATGTGTATGTTGGTGTTGTGTTGAGCCTGCACCCGTGTGAGCGTGATGCCGGGCGGCAGCCGCAGGTCCTGCACCTGGACCCCGCAGCTCAGCTGCTGCATGATGCTGCACGAGCCAGGCTTGTCTGAGACGTTCTGCTGGTAGGATGGGATGCTGCAACTGACCGTGCTGTTGATGTGTATGTTGGTGTTGTGTTGAGCCTGCACCCGTGTGAGCGTGATGCCGGGCGGCAGCCGCAGGTCCTGCACCTGGACCCCGCAGCTCAGCTGCTGCATGATGCTGCACGAGCCAGGCTTGTCTGAGACGTTCTGCTGGTAGGATGGGATGCTGCAACTGACCGTGCTGTTGATGTGTATGTTGGTGTTGTGTTGAGCCTGCACCCGTGTGAGCGTGATGCCGGGCGGCAGCCGCAGGTCCTGCACCTGGACCCCGCAGCTCAGCTGCTGCATGATGCTGCACGAGCCAGGCTTGTCTGAGACGTTCTGCTGGTAGGATGGGATGCTGCAACTGACCGTGCTGTTGATGTGTATGTTGGTGTTGTGTTGAGCCTGCACCCGTGTGAGCGTGATGCCGGGCGGCAGCCGCAGGTCCTGCACCTGGACCCCGCAGCTCAGCTGCTGCATGATGCTGCACGAGCCAGGCTTGTCTGAGACGTTCTGCTGGTAGGATGGGATGCTGCAACTGACTGTGCTGTTGATGTGTATGTTGGTGTTGTGTTGAGCCTGCACCCGTGTGAGCGTGATGCCGGGCGGCAGCCGCAGGTCCTGCACCTGGACCCCGCAGCTCAGCTGCTGCATGATGCTGCACGAGCCAGGCTTGTCTGAGACGTTCTGCTGGTAGGATGGGATGCTGCAACTGACCGTGCTGTTGATGTGTATGTTGGTGTTGTGTTGAGCCTGCACCCGTGTGAGCGTGATGCCGGGCGGCAGCCGCAGGTCCTGCACCTGGACCCCGCAGCTCAGCTGCTGCATGATGCTGCACGAGCCAGGCTTGTCTGAGACGTTCTGCTGGTAGGATGGGATGCTGCAACTGACCGTGCTGTTGATGTGTATGTTGGTGTTGTGTTGAGCCTGCACCCGTGTGAGCGTGATGCCGGGCGGCAGCCGCAGGTCCTGCACCTGGACCCCGCAGCTCAGCTGCTGCATGATGCTGCACGAGCCAGGCTTGTCTGAGGGCGCCTGCTGGTAGGATGGGATGCTGCAACTGACCGTGCTGTTGATGTGTATGTTGGTGTTGTGTTGAGCCTGCACCCGTGTGAGCGTGATGCCGGGCGGCAGCCGCAGGTCCTGCACCTGGACCCCGCAGCTCAGCTGCTGCATGATGCTGCACTCTCCAGGCTTGTCTGAGACGTTCTGCTGGTAGGATGGGATGCTGCAACTGACCGTGCTGTTGATGTGTATGTTGGTGTTGTGTTGAGCCTGCACCCGTGTGAGCGTGATGCCGGGCGGCAGCCGCAGGTCCTGCACCTGGACCCCGCAGCTCAGCTGCTGCATGATGCTGCACTCTCCAGGCTTGTCTGAGACGTTCTGCTGGTAGGATGGGATGCTGCAACTGACCGTGCTGTTGATGTGTATGTTGGTGTTGTGTTGAGCCTGCACCCGTGTGAGCGTGATGCCGGGCGGCAGCCGCAGGTCCTGCACCTGGACCCCGCAGCTCAGCTGCTGCATGATGCTGCACTCTCCAGGCTTGTCTGAGACGTTCTGCTGGTAGGATGGGATGCTGCAACTGACCGTGCTGTTGATGTGTATGTTGGTGTTGTGTTGAGCCTGCACCCGTGTGAGCGTGATGCCGGGCGGCAGCCGCAGGTCCTGCACCTGGACCCCGCAGCTCAGCTGCTGCATGATGCTGCACGAGCCAGGCTTGTCTGAGACGTTCTGCTGGTAGGATGGGATGCTGCAACTGACCGTGCTGTTGATGTGTATGTTGGTGTTGTGTTGAGCCTGCACCCGTGTGAGCGTGATGCCGGGCGGCAGCCGCAGGTCCTGCACCTGGACCCCGCAGCTCAGCTGCTGCATGATGCTGCACGAGCCAGGCTTGTCTGAGACGTTCTGCTGGTAGGATGGGATGCTGCAACTGACCGTGCTGTTGATGTGTATGTTGGTGTTGTGTTGAGCCTGCACCCGTGTGAGCGTGATGCCGGGCGGCAGCCGCAGGTCCTGCACCTGGACCCCGCAGCTCAGCTGCTGCATGATGCTGCACGAGCCAGGCTTGTCTGAGGACGTCTGCTGGTTCTGAAATAACGATTATACATATACGTACATGTGCTAACACACATTTTCACGGGTTTTCTCCACGACTTATTTTTAAACTAAGAATGTTCATAAGATTTACATATACATATAAAGCCCGACCAGAGAATTAAAAATATCTCGCCCACGGATAACAGAAGGGAGAGGATATGGCAATATGAATTAGAACTGTGCCACCCAATTAGGCATGACGTCACAAAGTGGGCGGGGCCTAGTTCCCATTCTGTACTTCACCTTCGATTGATGCACACGTGTGCTTGCGCATTGAATTACGTGAATTTCTTTTCAGGGTTCATAAAATGAAATTTTGTGTGCCGCTTTGTTCCAACTATTCAGATCGCTCCGGCGAAACTGCTGAAAAGTTTTCTTTTTACGTGTAAGTAATTTCTATTCACGAATTCAACTGAATTCTTCACTAAGTGTCATCTAGCGGTGGGTAGCGATACTTTCACGAAACAAGCCAAGTGTGTTTTTTATTGTAATTCGGCTACTTGCCAATAGGTGGAACCTCAAAAAATAGGCGGAGCCACGTTTCCTGCGTCCCCCGCTTCCCATCACTTCCACCCCGCGCATCGCCACAACGAAAATGTATGAGAATATCCCTATTGGCATCTGCTCTCTTTTCCGTCCTCCGTGGTCTCGCCATATTGCGGAATTTCAATGGAACTAATTTTATAAGGGAAGTTGTTGCCATAAACATAAAAATATACACGAGGTGGGGCAGGTTTTTTATTTCTCTGGTACAGTGAAAATAGATACAAAATTTACCAAAAATTTCAAACTTTTTCTTTAAGATCTCCAATACATTTTAACTGAGATTCTATTATCGAATATCCAGAAAAAATATATATTTAAAAAAGCTACTAAAATTTTTAGAAATAATTGATACTTTCTCCTCGCTAATTTAATTATTAATTTTAGTTCATGCAACATTAAAATATCTATCTCAGTGCGTTCTTTTTTAATAGATAGAGTGATTCAAGAGGAAGGTTTATATGTATAATACATGCATAATATACTTAAGGATAACCCGTGCGGAGCCGGGGCGGGTCGCTAGTAATGAATATTTAGAACTCAATAAAAAGCTTACCTTGTCAGAAGCGAGTTCGATGGTGGTGTCGGGAGGGAGAGAGACGGGTTGTTGTTTATCTTTCTTTTCTTTCTTGGCCTGTTTGGTCTGCTTCGCGGGCGCGGCAGGGGCGGGAGCTGCGAGAAAGGGGTAGTATTAAATCAATAACAACCTATTTAAGAGGCCAGTTTCACACAAGAACAGCCTCCGTAGTAAAATTTTCAGGTCTTTACTAAAACTTCGATAATGTAACACAAAATTACGTAAAATAATCCTAAAAAAATCAAATAGGCTCCGAAACTGGGGGTGGTACAAAAATAGAATAGACCTTGGGAAGGAACATAGGCTACCTAATTAGAAAATTCTCACGGAAAAAACTGTTAACGCGGGCGGAATGCTAATTACAAATAAATCTCCATTCCACCAACTCACCAGGTTTCTCCTGTTTGTTTTCCTTCCCCTTCTTCTCCTGCGTCTTCTCTTTCTTCGTCTCCTTCTTGTCTTCCTTCTTCTTGGGTTCTTGTTTTTTGTCTGTCTTCTTGTCCTGTTTCTTCTCTGGTTTGGCCTCGGCGGTTTTCTTCGCGTCTTTCTTAGCTTTCGCTTCTAGCTCTTGCTGTTTGCGAAGTTCTTCTTCTTCGGCCTAGAAATATACGTGCATTTTAATTTTAAATTTATTAACAAAAACGCCATATTTCGGTATTTTAAAGGAACAAATGTTATAATGGAAAATGTCGCCATAAACTTAATCATAAATATTATTCAGACTGTCCATGGTTGGCCGTTCAACAGTGACGTTTGTCTGTGGAGAGGAACGGCTAGAAGATTTCTACGGGTCGAAAATTAATGTACAGTCTGGCCAAAAAGTCGTGAAACGGAACTAATTTTATTTCTCAGAAATATCCATAAGTTAGAGCGTGACAGCATGATATAAAATGGCAACAAGGACACCGATTTTTACAAATTGTGTCTCAGTTGGGTAGCAATCTCCTTAGCCGACCGTACCTGTTGTTTGAGCAGCTTCCTCTGTTTCTTGTTGAGCGGCTGCGTGGTGTCCGGGAGCGAGGCGGATCGCTGCGGTTGCTTCTTCGCACCAGCTTTCGCTTGCGACTTCTCTTTCTTCTTCTACGGGGGTGACAGAGACAACAAATACGTATATTTTATTCAATTATAAATATTTTTCTTAAACTAGTTGCCAGTATTTTTTAAGCGCAAATAAAGTTGGTGTCGAAGATTTTTTGCAAGATTGTTCAAGTAATAAATATTTTATTCAATTAAAGACACAGGTTTGTTAAATTAATTGCCAGAATCTTCTTTTAAGCACATTATTTCTGTACTAGAAGATATTTTTCAAGATTATTTTAAATGATTTAATATGTGTTTTGCCCTGTCTTAGGTAAAATATTGTGTTCAATATTGTTTTGTGTTTGCTTGAGACAACACTAGCTAAAGAAAAGTCTGACTGAAGTCAGTTTAGTGTGTTTTTTAATACCTATGATAAACAATTTATTTCGAATAACTTTTTTTGAAAGTAGATGTAAGACAAATGAATTTCTTTATTTCCGTGGTTTTGTAGTCATATAAATGACGCTGTTTTAACAGCGTTTTTTTATGGCTTTTTATATTAGTTTCGGCTGTTAGGTGTTGTAATGTTACCTTTTCCTTGGAGCTGGTGGCGAGTTGCGCGATGTGCGCGAGCGCCTGTTCCCACGTCTGCTTCTTCTCCGGCTTGTCCGCGGGGGCGGGGGCGGCGCCGGCGGCGGGGGGGTGCGGCATGTGCACTGTCATACAAACACACACTTGTATACCTATTGCCAAACAACTTCCAAAGGCCGGCCCCGTAACCTAGACTGCGTTCCGTCGCTTCGAGCGTAGTTGTTTGGGTAAATTTTAACCCGTTTGAGTTGCAACCGAGCCACTGAACGATCGAGTTGTTTTTATAACCTCAAATATTTAACGAGAGAAAATTCTTCTACTGTCTCAATTTATTTCCACTTTTTTCCACATTACAGACGTATTAGACGTCTGTGATATACAAATTTAACGAAATTATTATAAAGTAACTACGAAACAAAATGGCGGGCTTTTCGAGTCTTTTGATTTTGACATAAATTGCAAGCTTAAAACGTCAAATAGCTGTCAGAGTAAAAATTAACCATCTCATTAGACGGTTGTTTGGTTGTTTCGCTCTGAGCCACAGAACGGGTGAAACTACGCTCTGACAGCTGTCAGGGTAAAATTTCACCGAGCCACGGAACGGTTAGAGCGCGCACCAGGGCGCGCTCGAGTGCACTCGTACGAAGCGACGGAACGCGCCCCTATCTTCGAAGCACAGGGTCTCGGATTCGAATCCCGCCCAGGGCAAACATTCGAGTGATGAGCATTTGTGTTTGCTTTGTGTTTGGTTTATACAAGGTTATTTTTTATTCAGTGCGCATTTTTTGGCAGGCATACCTGCCACTTTGTATGACAAGTTGTCAACTTTTAAGATTTCATTCAACCTATGTTCCATATGGAAAGTTGTTCAGTTTCATGAGTAATACCACTATGTTGCTGATGAAAAAACAGATAAATTTCTCAGTGTATAATAGTGTATTGTTACCTGAAATCTGTCTGTTGTAGAGCTGCAGCGGCGTGTCGATTTGGTGCCCTGACCAGGATACTGTCACCGCGCCTCCCGCACCCGCGCGTCGCACTCGCACCAGCCCCGCGCTCGCACCCGCCGCCACGTCTACACAAATATCGATTGGTCAAATAATGTTCATTCAACCACAAAAAACACGTTGTTTTTAGGGTATAAAAAATCTATCATTGTATTTTTTTTTTTTACTATTTTACACTGCAAAATATATTTAAAAAATTATATTTTTTCTATTCAAAACAAAAATTATCAGCAGCCTAATTTGAAATGTAAAATTTTACTTAGAATAAAAAATAATAGTTTTTTTTAACTCACTGAGTAAAGCTTGTTGTTTCTCGCGCCGCTCCATCTGCTCCCTCTGTTGTTGCGCCGTCATCTGTTGCTGCGCTGCCATCTGTTGTTGTTGTTGTTGCCGGCGCTGTTGTTCCAATTGTTGTTGTTGCTCCAGTTGCTGTTGTTGCTGTAACTGCTGTTGTAGTTGTTGTTGTTTCTGCAAAAGCGCCGCTCGGTCCACCTAAGAATGGTGACGATGATAAATATATCATAAAATAAATAATTATACAGAGTTTGGCGAGAGCTAGTCTTGGTTTCGAGCAAAGCTTTTTGACTTATTATTAATTATTTAGACTTTGAACTAAAATGCCGATGTTAGCCGAATATTTTAGATAGTTTTAGAGTAGAGTAAGTAATTTATTTATAGATTACTAGTGTCAATATCAAGTTCCTTTAGTATTATACTCCGTTTACGATACCTTAAAAACCCTCTTAGTTAAAAGGGTCTGACGGGCTGTTGAAATTTGGTGAAATTCAATGAGTATTTTATATTCTGTTGAATATTTCAAAAACCCCAAAAATTCGCACAAAGTTACTAACCTGCTGTGGAGTCCCTTGTAACGCCCTAGCCTCCGATAGCTCCCTCTCGCAGAGCGCGAGTCTTCGTGAATATTCGGCCACTTGTTTTTCCGACTGCGCCACTTCTTTGGCAGCTGTGTTCAGTAGGGTTGTCAATTCGCCGAGTTGTTCCGCCAATTGTTGCACTTGGACTGGCTGGGCACCTTTTGATCGGCCCTTCTTGCCTGTAAAACATAGTTAGGATATTAAAAATGCGAATTGAAAAAACCACAATGTTATTGCTTTTATTTAGACTCTTAGTCTTAGCTCAGTCAACAAGGAGATGTTTAATAGGTATGTTTGGAGGTAGTTGGGAATCCTAGTTGGGTCAGGTATCGGAACCGGTTTTTCATATACTTGTTAAATCACGCTAGTTCAAACCCTATCCGACTACAGCTCTAACTAAAATCACTAAGGGTAGGTTTGGTCCTGGGGGAACATAATATGCAAAGCAACCGGCAGCCCTCGGCCTTTGTCTGCCACAAATACAATTACTTTAATAATTACAAAACCGATAAAAACCGATATAATTCCGTTCTTTATCAAAAACCGGGTAGCCAGAATGATTTTGGTTTGTTTCATTAAGTTCCATATATTACCGGTCAATTGGGGAACGGAATTATATAGGTTTTAATCGGTTTTGTAATTATTAAAGTAATTATATTTGCGGCAGACGAAGGCCAGGGCTGCCGGTTGCTTTGCATATTATGTTCCCACACGACTAAACCTACCCTTAGCGATCTTAGTTAGAGCTGTAGTCGGATAGGGTTTGAACGAACGATATTAACAGGTATTTCAAAACCGGTTTCGATCCCTGGCTGGTATACATTACCCTTCTTGTTCTTGTGTTGCAGCAGCGCCCTCCTGACGTCATCCACCCTCCGCTTGTGCGCGTCGTGCGCCGCCCTCATCGCCTCCATCTCGCGCCGCATGCACGCTAGAGACGCCGCCAGTTCCGCTTTCTCTTCTATTAGTTTCACTTCCATCTGTTACATTTATAATTATGAATAAACACCAAGACCATTCGCAAGCTCACTATGTTATTTTAAAGTTAGTAGCAAAAGCAAAGTCGAAACACAAGTTATATAATAGTAGAAAATAACTGATAGACAGGATGTTCAATTTGCAAACTAAAACCAAAGAGGTTTAACAGTTATTAAACAATGGGCACAGGTCGGACACTCCACACAGCAAAACGCGTTTTGACAAGCTACTTTTTTTTAATAACAACCGGATATCAACTAGAAGTCAATCACTGACACGCTATGTGAAACACCCCAGAACACCCCCATCAGAGTCCCGCGGCACCTGCGGGGTTCGGGGCGTGGGGGCTATCGGGCGGGGAACTCATTTAGCGCGGGGCGGTGAGTGTCCTTTTTGTACTATTATTTTCTTCTGTGCAATAGACTCAATTTAGGCGTGGCCGCTAACATCTCTAAATTTAAATTATTGGTCTCTTTCATTCCTATGGGAATCGAGATAGATGGGAGATGAATGATTCTAATTTTGAATGAATGATATTTAAAATAAGCAGCGCAGCTGTCAAATTCAGCTAAATTAAAGTGGGATGTTTTCGCATGCCTGCTAAACTAGTGTGAACTACGCGGAAAATCGACGTCTGAAGTCTCAAATTTAAGTTGACAATAGCTGTCCCTTTTCGTTCTTAAGAACGTGAAAGGGACATTTGTTATTAAATTTTAAAACGTAATATGTAGAATCGGGTCCAATAAAATTATTATTATCATTTAATATTGTTATTATAACAAACTTAAACTTAATTTAACTTGTAATGCGTTACAGTTAGAACAAAACTTTGTAATGTGGTACCTTCTTGGCCTTCTGCCGTTGTTTCTTGGCGCGCTTCTTCCCTCGGTCCACGTGTCTCGCGGGGCCTTCAATGTACTGCAGTAACGCGTCTAGATCGCGCGGGTCTTCCGTCCGCGAAGATCGCCAGCAGGAGTCGCTACTGTAAAAAAAATACCAGTTGTCTGTAAAGTCGGTTTACTGACGATAGTTGAACGTGACAATGGTTGTGCTTTTTTTTTCGGATCAAGCTTCACCGGACTAGCGGGGGAGCGGAAGACTCTACCCCAAAAAAAATCATATATATACCAACGCGTTAAGGGGCGGCTCAAGGAAGCCTCGGACCACGGCCTAGCGCGTTGATATTGAAAAACATCGTGAAGGAGACGACGCCTGAGGGGCTCCGTCTCTGATTATCAATTCTGATTTTGGTTATGGCCGCGCCCCCGCCGGCGGGTACGGGCGTTGTTACCTGAAGGGTAGCGATTGTGCCTTTTTGTCGCTCGTTCCGCGCTCTCGCTTGCACTTCAAGCCTTAATGGAACGCCTCAGCCGCGCGGTAACGCCGCATTGCGTTATGTTTTTTCGTGCGTGCAGCCGGCTCCATCGAATTGTAGACGTTGTCACGTCAATAACTGGATGCTTGCTTATCGTGTCGGTTTTGAGGTTTACCTACCATATATCTGTAGCATGGTCACCGTGACTAACTAATGGGCAGTCCAACTTTATTTATTTATTTCATGTTTATTGTACACAAGAAATACAAAAATACAGGCACAAATATGAAGAGGACACAACAGGTACTGCTTATTTCCAAAGAAATGTCTTACAGCAGACCTAGAAAGAGAAAAGTAAATAGAAAAGCGGAGCAGACGTGCACAATAGTTATTTAATGCATGATATTAATTATAAATAGAACAAAAAGTTTACAGGAATTTTTATTTATTTTTTTGATAGGATCTATAGCAATTACGTGTGAAACAAAATATCGGCCATATGCTCGCCACGGCTTCGGTGGCATACTTCTATCCGATAGTCAATATTTTCTATGACTCGCATATTTTCAACGGTCATGCTAGGAGGGTTGGAGCTAGAATTACTGAGCCGCCTAAATTCATGGCTCATATTAATATTTACCAGATAGACGCTGATTACTCACAACACAGGGTATCCTAGTGTGAGAATCACTATCAATTACGCAATTTTACTTGAATAAATACTTTCTTACTTTACTTTTTTTTTTACAAAAAACATAGTATATTATTAACTAGCGACCCGCCCCGGCTCCGCACGGGAAAATGGTTATTGTGGGTTATCCTTCAGTATATTATGCATGTATTATACATATAAACCTTCCTCTTGAATCACTCTATCTATTAAAAAAAACCGCATCAAAATCCGTTGCGTAGTTTTAAAGATTTAAGCATACAAAGGGACATAGGGACATAGGGACATAGGGACGGAGAAAGCGACTTTATTTTATACTATGTAGTGATCATAGTTACCCATCGCATCCAGATGAAGTAGAAAACACGCTGGTATCTCTGCTAGAAAGCGAGACGGCACGTTGTTGCGGCCTCTGTCGTTGCTGCTGCTGCTGTTGTTGTTGTTGTAGCAACTGCTGTTGTTGTAGCTGCTGCTGGGCCTGTTGTTGCGCTTGTTGCTGTCTTATCTGTTGCTGTTGTTGCGGAGTTAGAGTAGGCTTATTGTGTACTGGCAAGTCATATATCGGTTCCGGTTTCTTCTGTTGTTGTTGTTGCTGTTGCTGCTGGTTTTGTTGTTGTTGAGCCTGTTGGGCCTGTTGCGCCTGTTGTTGTAGTTGAGCGGCTTGTTGTTGCTTCAATTGCTGATGGATAAAATACTTTCTATTAGAAGTTGAATAAACATTTATTTATACAAAACGATGTACTTAATACTTTAAAAATATAATTCTTAATGAATGGCTGACTATCGCTGGCATGAAATAAGTGAAACTTGAAGAAGATATTGATCAGGAGTTATTTTACCCTTTATAAGGCAAAACAACTTTATAAAATGCATTCGTTTTCAACTTTATGTTGAGGGTATAAGTTTGAAATTAAGGTGGCAATATAGTGACCACTGCCTTGTAAAGGTTTAAAACGTAAGATTTTAGCAGGGCAAATCATATTTCTTTGAGCAGGATGCAGAACGTAGGACAAATGTGAATTTGAGAAAAAATTACGTCTTGAAAAGCAGTATAATATCACCATGAATTAATAAGGGATATAGTTTTTGATAAATTTCTTACCTGTAATCTTATCTGTTCCATGGCATTTGCGTTGACTTTTCCATCCGCCTTCAGTGTTGCGGGGGGCACGTTAACCTGAATCGGCACCGTGCGTTGTAGAGCCTGTGAGTATAAAAATTACTCAATAAATATATGCCGGAGAAATAATTATGAAGGTTACCTTTTTTACTTTTGGCTATTGGCAACACTGAGATCGATTAATAAACTAACCAGAGTTTGAAGTTTCGAGTAAATAATTTTAATAGACTAAGCTGAAGGCTGCCCCTGTTTTATTTCAGTGCCTTTCTCTTTGGAAAGAATTATAAAAACGCCTCATTCATTCAGTCTATTGGTTCCCAGAGTCAGTAGTTCGTTCGCTTGAACGTTCATTCTTTCGTTCATCGACCGACCGCGCTGGTTGTTGCGCACTGATTCTTTAAAAAAATATTGAGATGGACCGAAATCCAAATCTATCCTCGAAATATATAAGGTACACACGGCCATTTGATCCCAGACTAGGCAAGCTCTGCCTAGTATGTACTAAAACACGGTTAAAGTAACATCCCTTCGGTCGCGTACGAAACCGATGATTCGAAACCAGTTACGGTAGAAGAAAAAAACATTTTTATATAATACCAGTTTTTCGTGAAAAAGATCTATCGCGGTCAAGAAATAAAAATTACGAAACTTGTAAGTCATCATCATCATCTCAGCCGAATGACGTCCACGAGTAAGTACTTTAACAAAATGTGCGATAGAATAGAATGGAATAGAATACTCGTATACTTTATTGCACACAAGAGAATACAACAAAACCTAATTACAACACAGGTGTACAGAAGGCGGCCTTATTGCTAATGTAGCAATTTCTACCAGGCAACCCTTGATAGATGTTAATGAGACACGCTGAAATATCTTTCTCCACCTTTTCGACTTTTGGCCATTAGCCAAGGACCTATAGTTTCAGTTCCTACAGACTTATAGTTTCAAATCCTACAGATTTATAGCCTTTTGAATGCACCAACCTTGGGTTTATCGTTCGCGTCGCTGACCGCCATGTTGGCAAGCCTGTCAGCCAGCTGGTTGGCTGCTATTGGCGCGCGCTGCGCGTTCCTCAGCGCGGGGGGGAGGGTGGTGGGCAGCGCGGGGGGCTTGGGCTGCGGCGGCGGGGGGTGGGGCTGCGTCGGCCGCGGCTTGACGGCGGGCGCTTGCGGGTCCGTCATTGGCGGGCTTGGTTTCTTTTCTGGCTGCGGTTGCGGGGATTCTTGTTCGCCCTGTATACATGTGAATACAATACAGGGTGTAAATAATATGCGCCATTATGCGCACAATACTTTTAGGGAGGAACCTACCCATGAAACTGAATAACTTTCCTCTAGGAACATACTTTCAAATCTCAAATTTAAAATTCAACTTTTCATTTCAAAGTAGTCGGTGGAACACTCTATCTATAAATATACTTTTATTGATACCAAAATAAACAGTACACAAGAAAACAATACAAGTGTTCATAGTTGTCACAAACGAAAAAAAAACTTTGTTCAGTTTCATGAGTACTAACAACCAGTTAAATTTCACGGAGTATACTTAATGCAAAGTAACAGAGAAATAATGGATGTAATATAAAACAAAGCATCCTACAGAGTAAAAAGTTCCCTTTGGCCCAGTCAAGTAGAAAAGTCATGCACTTTTTGAGCAGGTGTGAAATAACAATAAATTGTCACTCACATTAGTTTTACACTTCTGTTTCTTCTTGTTGAGTATAGATCTCAGTCGTTCTCGGGTTTCGTTGAAGTTGCGCGGCACGGGAGTCGTCAGCGGCGGCTGCAATATAACCAACGTTATTTTGTTATAGCGCCGTAGTTACATACGATATTGTACCTTACCCCTTTATAAGGCAATATAACTTTATAAAAATCATTCGTTTTCGACTTTATGTTGATGGTATAAGGTTAAAATTAAGGTGGCAAAATAGTGGCCACTGCTAAGGCTGCGTTTCCACCAATCATATGCGAGAATGTATTATGAGGGATGTGTTTTTCAAGACCCCATAGAATCGCTTCATTTACTTAGCCCTGCTCAGCACAGCTCTGGTGGAAACGGCTTATCAATCCACTGTGGCGTCGACGTCATTTGTGACGTGGAGGTTGACCGCTTTACGTCACGTCCCTGGCCGCTTTAGCAGCCATGGACGCGCGCGAGGTTCAGAATAACGCTTACTGTTCAATAACTACAACAGCTACAGTAAAGTAAAAAATATGGTTACACAGGCATTAACAAGCTACGTGGTTGATGCAAAATAATATTATGAAAATTAAAAGAAAAGTGCAAAAAAACAGGTATAAATCAAAATTTATTTGAAATCGCACAATGGTTAGGATTTTTTTTTTGCCACTCTGTGTATTAATCTAAAAATATATCTAAATTACCTACTTCATACTAAACTAGACTTATTTACCTTTAAAATTATACCAAAATAGACTAGTTTTGTAGTATTTCATAATAATAAAAAATATTTAGAAATTACCTTTTTTTTTATTATTACCCGTGTGCGAGGAATGTGTGCGAAGAACGTGTGCGAGGAATATGTGAGGGATGCAATTTACGTTTCGCACTGGAGGCACGTTAAAATGTATCGGCAGTTAAAAGGAAAGCTTTAATTGTACTGATGTATGTGTGTGTGTGTGTGTGTGTGTGTGTGTGTGTGTGTGTGTGTGTGTGTGTGTGTGTGTGTACTCACGGCATGTCCGAACACTGTGCAGTAGCAGCAGGTGCAGGGCTGGTCCGCGCCCGCGTCGCCCGCGCATGCGCTGCTGCCGTTAGAGTGGCCCACTGCAACACACACAACCATCACTATAATAATAACAATATGTGGGACATTTCGAGCGCGTATTGAGAGCTTCGGTGGTCAAGTGGCTAGGGCTGTTGACTTCCATTCGGAAGTTCGCAGGCTCAAGCCTCGGCACGTACCAATGTGTTTTCGATTTTCGAATTCATATGTACGTTTATCGACGCTCTTAAGGTGAAGGAAAACATCGTGAGGAAACCTGCACACCTGTGAAAAAATTACAAATTGTGTGTGAAGTTGACCAACCCGCACTGGGCCAGCGTGGTCGACCAAGGCCTATTCACCTTGATTTCAGGGTAGGCTCAGCCCCTCGGTGGGGACATAAAATGAGCTGTTAACAGACAGACAGTGGAAAATCTCACACACGGCTATCTGACCCCAAAATAGGCAGAGCCTGTCTAAGGGTTTCAGAAAGGGTTTCTGTTATATTGATTTTAAACTGTCGGATGGAAATAGAGATCCGACGTGTACAATGACGTTACTGGTTCATGTCCGCCATATATACACACGTCAATCGTCACGCACTTTATTGTATTTTAATTTCGTTTCGTGTTTTTGCGTGCTCAGTTGCGTTTAAATTTTTGATTCGTTTCACTAGTGTTCTTTTTGCGACATAATTTTGTGATTTCTTTTCCTACCTTTAAGCACGTGTATTTTATTTGACGTAAGAGTTAGTGCAGCGCCATCTCTTATGACCATAATGAAACCTTTTTTTGTTTTTAGAACTGTCAAAATGAAAATCCCTCACTGTATATCTCAGTAGTTATTCATTAGATTTTGTAACTGTTTTCACTGTTGTTATTGAATTTTATTTCATGCATATTCCCTATTAGTATGTAATGTTCTTTTACCTTTGCACACGTGTTGCTGATGTGTGGTGTTCTCGCACTTGGCCGGTTTGGCGGGCTTGGCAGCGGGCTTCACCGGCTGTTTTAACTCTTTCTTCTTCTCCTCCTTCTTCCCCTCTAAATCGTAACACTGCTTCACTATATCCCCGAGGCACACAGAGTTGCTATCCGTGTCTTTACAAGAGTTGCAGATGCAATCGTTGGTCCATTTGCAATCTGTTTTCGGTGTGTCGCACGCCTCGCTCTCCGATTTGGACTGTCCGTTACGCATCATATTTCTAAACGCTACAGCGTTCAAAGTCTGCTTCGCATTACGTAGCGCTTGAGCGGAATATTTGGCTAAAAGTTCAGGGTTTTGAGATCCAATTACAGAGAGATTAGCTTTCTCTTTTTCGCTTTTATCTTTCGTATCGTCTGTTTCTTGATCTGGTTTATCTTCTGATTTCGTCTGATTGATTTTCAATGTTTCTTCTATGTCTTCGTCTAACAGTTTAGCATCGATACTAGAACATATTGATATGACGTGTTTCTTATAAGTCTCCGGCACAGGTAGGCCTTGAGTTATATAAGATTTGATAGTATAAAAACTGTCTAATAGAGTCTTTTCCCCTTTAGAAGTGAGAATGGCTTCGCATTTAGCTAATAGCGCGTCGTTTTTAGTTTTCTTTTCGTCATTTTCTTCTTTAGGCGGATCTAATTCCTTTTCAGCTTCCTTTTTAACCGGTTCTGCCTTCTTTACAACTCTATTGGCCTTGCCAATGATTTTGCTAAGGCCTCTAGCGGCTAGGATCTCCGCTTCGCTCGCGAATTTACTTTGATTTTTTGGCGGCGGATTCACTTTATAAAACGCCTCTTTTAGTTTATCCTCAAGCTGTTCGAGCCTGTATAACATAACCAGCCATTCGTCGCCTGTCAATGCTTTTTTCGGTAAACCTTCCATGTATAGGCGATTCATTTCTCTTAGTCTTTCTATGAAGTAATCCCGTTTGCTATCTTTGCTCATACCAGTAAAATCTGGAGTAAGGTCTGTCTTTTTCGTTGGTAAACCTGTTAGTTCTTGGATTACATTAGCTGCTATTTCTGGATCGAGTAGAATCCAACCGGCTAATTGCTGAGACTCGGCACACCGCCGTATCACATCCATATATTTGAACTTTAGACTTTTAACGGACGATTTCTTATCTTGAGACATTTTCGACAGTTTCATTATGAGCAAATCGAAGGTGTTGCCAGCTGATGTGCTGAGTAATTTAGTTATTTGTTTTAGTGATTCCTTAGACGCCGCACAGCCTTCGCTGTCCGAGTCATTGCCATCCTTATTTTTACGTAATTCGTCGATCTTTTCAATGATTTTATCGCTATCGTATGCGCATTGTTTCCCGGCTAAGTCTTGTATGTAACTATAGAACTTATCGAGCATAGCTTCGATCTCATTATCTAACAACTCCACAGGTATACTCTTGAATTTAGTAGCGACATAATGTTTCCAAGAATTAAAACGTGATTTCACCAAATCCCTAAGCTCGTCCATAGATAGCGCGTCTTTCACCGAATTATCAAATAAAGTGGAAGCTTTTGAATACATCTCGGAATTAATACTGTTTTTGGGCAGCGAGAACAAATCCATGTCTTTTTCTAAACATTTAGCTAGTTCAGGACTTTTATTCTGCTTTAGATACTCGAACACTTTATTGATTACGACTTGGGCGGATATGGAGAACAGTAAGTCTTTGAAATCCTCTTTGTTATTAGATTTATTTTTCATAAGATTCTGCAGTTCTTTTTCGTCTTTAAGTAGTTCAGTTATATCCTTACTATCGAGTTCGAATGTCATAGTACCAATAATGTCACTATGATCTATGTTATTCTTAATCTTACGGCTAATTTTACGTTTGGCAGTGTTCTTAGTAACTTTAATATTATCCCTAGACTTACTTAGTTTCAATTCGCGTATCTGTTTTAGTGTTTCGGGCGTCAGTTGCGCTTCATTGTTGACGTCGGGTAAGCTGTTCATGATCGAGGCGAATTCTGGTAATTCAAAAGACGCGTTAGCAAATTCGGATAGTTTCGAAGCAATTTCTGGCATGTTCGCTAATATTTGGGGCATATTTTCTACCAATTCGGCGAGTTTGGTGTTCGCCGTCAAATCTATCGGCTCGTCTGAATCGATTTTGTCTAAAAACTCCGCGTTTTTGTCTAAACTCATCATGACTTCGCAAATCTGCTCCAAAGATAAAGGTCCGTCGTTATCTTCCTTTTCAGGGTCCTTATCTTTCATACTGTTATAGGAATTTATTATATTTTGACATTCCTCCATAGCTTTCTTTATTTCTATGCCGAAAGTTACATACTTATATATATTAGGGTCTTTACTAGTCTCGACTATAAGCTCGGAATTTTCGTTCTCAGCGAGTTTCAAATCGTTATCACCTTCTTCTTTCATATCTTTAAAAAGCAGCGGTGTCATGCGAGCATTCAGAGGGACAGTCAGAACTTCTGGAGTGATTCCAGAATGTTCTTTTAGATCTCTAGATATCTTCTCGTGAGCTTCACAAGCGCCTCTCTTAATCAGATTAGCTGTCAACAATCTTTGGCTTGGTTTAGGAGCCGTGTAGACAGGCATAGGTTCGGAAGAAGTAGGCGACATTTCTTGTAAAGGCGGACTCACCGAATCCGGGTATTTAACCACCTCAACATTCTCATCATTATCATTAACGTCTTCCTTCGCGTTACTTAGAGCGAAATTGGCGAACTTAGCGAGACAATCCTTCATATCCTTGCACAACTCCGTCTCTTTTTCTCCAACTATCGTTTCCGCGTCGCTGATATTGTCGTCTCGTTCTAGCGGGAAGGCTTCAGGGGCTTCAGCCTCTTTGTCGTCATTTTTGTCGGTTAATAGTTGGGCTGTGTGCGGCGGCGCCTTATGTTTGAGCAGTTGTAAGATTCTATGGGGTTTGCTGATGGTTTGGTTGAGTTTTCTTTTGGAGGCAGCGAGGCGGGGGAGTTTGGGGGAGGCGGGGCGCCGCTTGCGACGGGGCAGGTCTTCTACTAGCGTCACGTTTGAATCTGGCAAGCTGGAATACGAAATTAATTTTAAGTCTGATATTACCAACCAAATATGTGTGAATGTTTGTCTAATGTTCTATAAAATAAAGCCTGACCAAAGAAATAAGAAGCCTGCTCTGGGGGCGCCACGTGTATATTTTTACGAATATGGCAACAATTTCCCTTATAACATTAATTCCATTGAAATTCCGCAATATGGCGAGGTTTCTTGTTTCTTTGGTCGGGCTTTAAATTGAATTGAATAAATGTTTTCACAAACGAACACAAAAACGATTGTCTAAAAGGTCTTGTAGATCTAATCCGATCTTATCTTTTTAAACACCCGTTCTACTAGTAATTAAATTTGTGGTTATTTGTCCACGAGATAATTAACAACTTAAAAAAAAAAACTTTAAAATAACCTACGAGATAATCCTAGTACCTCAATCAATTCACAATCAACATTCGTTTTAAAATTTTAATTAAAACAAAAAAACTTCGTAGCTTTTTACTTTGAATCAGTGCTAGAAGAATGCCAAGGGTTTC
Source organism: Teleiodes luculella (assembly GCA_948473455.1). Taxonomy (NCBI): domain Eukaryota; kingdom Metazoa; phylum Arthropoda; class Insecta; order Lepidoptera; family Gelechiidae; genus Teleiodes; species Teleiodes luculella. The sequence goes on along the minus strand of OX419609.1, from coordinate 3,093,003 downwards.
AAACGCAACAAAGAAAGAAACATACAGCGGACTCGCTCTCTCTTGTTAAAGTGCGTATTACCTCTCTCGCTCGTGCTTGAGCTGGTCCTCTAGCCACATGCGCAGGCGGTGGTAGTACAGTTGTTGGTCACGCATATGCATCACTTTGCGACGGACCTGTGTATAAAAAACATCGAATTTATCATTTACTAGGTTTCCGCCGGCGTTAACAGGATTTCCCGTGGGAAAGAAGTATTTTCCCGCGGTAAAAAGTAACCTATGTGTTATTCTGATGTATAAGCTATATTATTGTAGTTTCAATAAAATCGGTTCAACGGTTCCAGAGATTACCGTGTACAAACAGACAGATAGACAGACAGACGGTATTTTTTTTCAAACCTTGTATTTTAGTGTTCAGCTACACTCCCTTTATCACATACAATAAGGTTTTATTTGTTTATTTTTTTACTTGTTTATTTATTATTGCAATTGTACAGCTTGATACATTTACATTTAGGCCGGGAGATGATGACAGAATTTTTTAGGTCATTTGTTACAGTATGGCGCATGGCGGTTTTACAGGGGTCTTAGTACGTAATGACAAAAATAAAAATGATGGTCATAGCGCTGGTACTGGCGGCCCAATCGCGAAAAAAAATGAAGATTTTCGGCGGTATGGCGACCATTTGGATCCGTCCGAAAAGTATGGCATGGTGATTTTCGTAAATGGCTGCACGAAAATGATCAAACTGTGCAAAAATTACCCTAGTACAAATGGTTGAATTTTTAATTTATAAGTCGGTATGGCGGGCTGTAAGTCACACCGGAGAAGTATGGCATGACACTGTCGTCTAGTTATTTTTTACGGGCTATCGGAAAATACTAAAATTTTTGTGGTAGGTACAAATCGTTTGACTTTCGTAATTTATCCGACTAGTTCACTAACGCCCACGCGATTGGGCCGCCAGTACCAGCGCTATGACCATCATTTTTCTTTTTGTCATTGTGTACTAAGACCCCTGTAAAACCGCCATACTGTAACAAATGACCTAAAAATTTATGTCATCATATCCCGGTCTAATTGCAGATAGTCCAATTACCCTGCACATTTTATTTCTTTATTTCGGACACTATGTTATTTAGCCAAAAAAAAAATCCTTATGATGAAGCCTATCAATCGGTATGATAAAACTACAGGGTGTTTTTTTACCTCGTGTAGCGGGTTCGATTCCCGGTTCAACCATGTAATTATTAAAATGCAGTTTTAATAGTTTTTAGAATAAAAATAAAGTCTTCTTTCAACAAAATGTTCTATTTACAATATTTAAGGTACTTTACCTCCATATGGCACAGCCGTGGGACGCCCTGTATAGCTGTTAACGAATGTAGTGAGTTGACTGACCTCTCTGAACCGCTGCAGATGGTACTCGGGGCAGAGCGCGCGCGAGGGCGTGAGCGGGGCGGGGGGAGGCGAGCCCGGCGGCGGGGGGAGCGGCGCGCGACCGCCCACCAGCTGCATGCACACCTAACAACAAACACACACATTACAGTGGGCATGCTCTAACAAAACAAGGTCTTCTATTCCAAACACGTGACTTGGCACAAGCCTACGTCATCATGCTGTTCATCCTTGTCGAATGCGTGTTAATAGACAAGCATGAACAGCAGATGACGTAGGTTTGTGTCAAGTCACTTAGTCTTCTTGTTAGACCTTGTTTTCTTAGTCAGACTATGCTAACAATCTAATTGGGCTCATAAAGGTAGGCAGAAACTAAACAATTTAAAATAAATCTGAAGGTTACTAGCAAACAAAATTTTTACCAATTTTCACTAAGCGATTCTTAAGTTTGCGTCGTCTCCTTCACGGTGTTTTTCAGTATCAACGCGCTAGGCCGTGGTCTGAGGCTCCCTTGAGCCGCTCCTAGACGCGTTGGTATATGTTTTTTTTAGAGGTAGAGTCTTCCGCTCCCCCGCAAGTGCGGTAAAGCTTGATCCGTCGTACTTTTTCGACTCAAGCATAGGTCAAAACAAAAAAAAAAGTCAATGACCTTTTTGCTTGTTTCTCTGCTAAATGTTATGTTTATATGTGTTCTATTTTGTTTGTAAGCAAATAAAGTTATTTCTATTGCAATGTTTACCGTTGAAAGTTTCTTCTGCTTGCGGTAGACCTGCAGCTGTCTCCGATGCACCTCGGGCAGCCGCCGGTACATCGCCATCAGCTTGCGGTCCACTTCAGACAGGCCCAGGTCCACGCGCTTCCTGCAAGACACACCACCATAATATGACAACGCGATGAAGAAGGGGCCACGAAAATATGGGTGACCGAGTTGACCAGGGTTTTAAATCAGACAGTGTTCTCAAATTTATTGTACATAAACCTTCTCTGAACAAACTAGTGGATCTACTTGGCTTTATTATCTTTTCGGAGACTTCATAATGATGCTAACCAATTTGACCAGGACTTTAAGCCATACTGCACTGTCAGATTTATTTTATCTCATATTTCCCTTAACAAACCAGTAGCTTTACCTGACTTCATGGTCGTTCCTCGACGCAATAACGGGCCAGTCATCGCAGTATTAAAGCACTCGTTTCATGAGTCGCTTGGAGACAATGGACCGCTTGCTACCAACCTATATATTCCTAAGTCAGGTGACTTCATCGTAGTTTCAGAGACTTCATAATGATACTAACTAATTTGACCAGGTTTTTAAACCATATTGCATCATCAAAATTACTCAAACTCAAACTCAAATCATTTATTGCAAGTCACAGTTGGTACATTTTAGATGTTACAAATATGGTACAGTATTTTGTGACACCCTGCAAGGGCGCAGCAATATTATGCGAGAGCGCATTTAACATTAATAAGTTAAAAACAATATAAATTATTAAAACAATCCATCTAGGATGTACACTTATATCTGCCTGTGTGTGGATGTTGCGTATAATATGTATTTAAGTATGTATTTATCTATCTATTTATATTCATCAGCAGGATAACCCATACTCTCCCTTAACTTTCCCCTAACAAACCAGTAGCCTTACCTGGCCTCATGGTCGTTCCTCGACGCAGGGGCGGGCCAGTCATCGCAGTGTTTGAGCACTAGATCCATGAGCCACTCATGGAGTCAATGGGCAAAACATATTTTTTCATTTTTATAGTCATGATACAAGGACTTACCAATTTGACCAGGGTTTTAAACTGTATTGCATTATCAAAATTACTCTCCCTTAACTGTCCCTTAACAAACCAGTAGCCTTACCTGGCCTCATGGTCGTTCCTCGACGCAGGGGCGGGCCAGTCATCGCAGTGTTTGAGCACTAGATCCATGAGCCACTCATGGAGTCAATGGGCAAAACATATTTTTTCATTTTTATAGTCATGATACAAGGACTTACCAATTTGACCAGGGTTTTAAACTGTATTGCATTATCAAAATTACTCTCCCTTAACTTTCCCCTAACAAACCCGTAGCCCTACCTGGCCTCATGGTCGTTCCTCGACGCAGGAGCGGGCCAGTCGTCGCAGTGTTTGAGCACTCGGTCCATGAGCCGCTCGATGGAGGCGATGGACCGCATCAGATGCCGAACGGTTCTGCACAGCTCGCCCGGCGCAGCCTCGCCTTCCGAGCCTGGTGGGCAAAATCACAATCAAGCTCACACGAATGTATGTCCCGAACTTCCAATCTAAATCGCATCGCAGTTTTGTTTGCGAGCCCTAAATGGTTCTGCTATTAACGCCAGTGGCAGTCAATTCCTACGAATATTCGTAAATATTCATTTAAAGATATTTAGAAAGTTAAATGCGGAAATTAAAAAGGTCCAATATCTGATATCTGATTTACTGATTTCTGAAATTGAGCGGCCGAAAATGCGCGACTCGCAACTCGAATATTGCGCTCGTCTGGCCTCACCTTAACCTTTTAACCGCCAAGCATATTTTCTAAGAATTCGCTCCCACCGCCAGCCATAGAAACTAAAACTATATCAATCAGTCAAAACATAAGTCTCATTTATGAGACGGCGGCGCGGCGCTGTGAGCTCGATTTGGTAAGTCTTATATTTCAGACCATGGCAGTTAAAAGGTTAAATAAAACTATGTAACTCACCAGACTCGACGGCGGCGGCGGCGGCAAGCAGCAGTTCCGACGCGGAGTCTAGGGACGATGACGTGGATAGTCCGAGCGACGCCGTGCCAGAGTTACCGTCCGAATCCGTCACTGGAGGTGAAGCAAACAGTACATGGTCCATGGTCAAACTCAACCATATTATACGGTTAACCCTTTATAAGGCAAAACAAATTTATATAATTCATTCGTTTTCGACGTCATGTTGATGGTATAAGGTTAAAATTAAGGTGACAATGGGCTCAATTCTGCGTGGCCGCTAAAATATCTAAATTTAAGTTGTTATGTCTCTTTCACGTTCTTAAGGACGAAAAGGGACAGGTGATTGCCAACCTACATTTAGACACGTCAAACATCGATTTAACGCGTAATTTAGTAGGAATTTAAAAACAGCCCGACTAAATTAACCTGAATTTGACAGCTGCGCTGCTTATTTTAAATATCATTCAAAATTAAATTCATTTATCTCCCCATTCTTTTCGATTCCCATATGAATGAAAGAGACCAACAACTTACATTTAGAGATTTTAGCGGCCACTGCAGAATTAAGCCCAATATTGTGGACACTGCCTTGTAAAGGTTTGGCTGCCACACACCGGATACGCATTACGTTGCATCTGCGTGCGACACGATCTGTAATGTATTAACCTGAAATACTACGTTCACACTGAAAGTGTCGCAGACGCAATGCAGCACGTCTGCGTGCATCAGACGCACGGCACGAACACAACACAAACTGACATGGGTAACCATGGTTGGTTACAAATCAATAAAATGTCAGTTGCGTAAAAATATCGTGAATTTTAGTTCATTTTCCTTTATATTTGTGAACGAATTGGCGCGCGCGGCAGCGGAACGGGAAAGTCGCACGCGCGAAGGCGGACGTAAACGTTGTATAAGGTTGTATTACACGGGATTTCCTATTGACACTGACACCGCGCTGCTGCATTCGTCTGCGATACTGTGTGAACGGCCTTCTTTGCGCGGTGCTGCAGACGCTACGCGTCGTGCTGCAGACGTATCCGGTGTGTGGCAGCCTTTAAGATCAAGTATTTTTGTCGTGTATGTGATGTGTACTTACGGTCGTCGGTGTCGGCGGTGTCTGTCCGCGGCGCCACGCCCCCGCCGCCGTCCCCCGCCCCCATCGCGCCGAAGAACGAGATCCTACTGGAGGAATTAACGACAACAATACTATACCAATAATAATAATAATAATAATAATAATAATAATAAACCTCAATAGCCCAGTTATCCAGTCCACTAACTCCCACCCTCATAGCCCAGACCAACGTTTGTCCCTCCCTGGCAATAGTTTTGCAGCTAGCGGGGACTGTCCCCCAGCACATTTGTGTAGTGTGTTGGAGGATAGGCCCCGGTAGGTGCGTGCCATCTCACATTTTAGAATAAATGGTACTAAACGGGCCTCTACATGTTGGCTTTGGCCCCATGCACGCCTCCCAAAGGACCGGGTCTCTATAGACCCGTGATCTTAAAGTATAATAATAATAATAATTTATTGATTTAAAAATAACATACATCAAAAATATACAACATAAACGCTTATTATCTAAAAATAGAGCTAGGTATGTACTAAGTATATTATGTAATAGCAAACCAACGACCAAGCTAAGCATGTAAAATGCCTGTGTTAAGGCCGTTGGCCGCATTATAACACGTCAGCGCTTAATAAGTTACATATTAGGAACTACATAAATACTATAAACTAATAAAAACAAAGTAAGGACTGTATTTGATTTTTGTGTTGATGATACAAAATGATTTATGCATGTTGTGTGTGTTCATAGCAGCTGATTTGGCAATACACGGTATATACAAAGAGGGATGCTCAGTGGCCATAGTATGTTAGGCTTCTAGTGCCTATCATTGCTAGTCTGTAAATATGACAATACATGTCTTACTAACAGTGTGATACCAATTTCCATTTTAAAAAAACTTGCGGTTTGTCTTGTTTATGGCAACAATTTTCCCTTATAAAATTAGTTCCATTGAAATTTCGCAAAATGGCGAAGATTTTTATTTCTTTGGTCAGGCTTTAACGCCAAAATGTTTGGCAAAGTCACACGCTCACCCCGCCTTCTACCACGGTATGCCAAATTAAGTATTTTGCGATAATTTCCTATAGTTTTATCGTATCGTTTGAAATATATGTGCACATTGTATGCAGGCGTCAATAACCTTTTGTCCGGATTAATAAGAAACAAACCATAGTACTCATGAAACTGACAACTTTTCCTGAGGCACATTGGTTAAAATCTCAAAAGTATTTTTCACATATAAAAAACTTCAGTCAAGTGATCGGCCAATTTCTATGACAAAGTGTAAGTTACCTGAGCAGCTGCTTGCGTTGTTCCGCGCAGAGCGTCCGCGGCGTGAGGCAGTCGCAGCGATGCTTGTAACCAGCCCACGCGCCCACTGACAAACAAACACACTAATTAAAAACACACACTATTTTAAAATTATCGCGCTAAGACCCGTAAACAATTGTAATAATGTAAACACACTAATTAACGTGTTTAATACTACTGTTTAATTTTTGTTTAATTGGAACTACCTAGATACTTATAAACCTAGATTAGTACTACTTAATTTTAAATCTTACTCTTATCATATTGTTACTTAATTTGTTATTTTAGTATTAGTAATCTCAAGCTCCATATTCTATTGTTCTATTTGTGGTATCCTTTGATTGGCGAACATGTATTGTACTATTTTCTTAGTTCTTTATGTTTACTGATAAGCTGTTGGATATCCTAATAAATAAATAAATAAATAAACACATAGACGCTATGGTAAAGGCTGACCAAAGAAATAAAAAACCTGCTCTGGGGGCGCCAGTGTATATTTTAACGACTATGGCAACAGTTTTCCTTATAAAATTAGTTCCAATGAAATTCCGCAAAATGGCGAGGTTTTTTTTCTCTGGTCGGGCTTTATATATTAAAAGTAAAGCTCAACTCACGGTCTGCGGCTCTTTTTTAAGAGTCATCTGGCTAAAGTGAACTAACAGTTCTGTAGCCATTTCTTAAAAATCGTCTGGTCAAGGTCAAGGTCAACTCATGGTCATGTGACTATTTTAAGAACCGTCTGATCAAAGTCAACTAACAATCCTCCGATATTTTTAGGTCCTTCTGGTCGGGGTCAAGATTAAATCCTGGTCTTTCGATTATTTAACTGTCTTTTCAAGGTCAAGGTAAACTCACGGTCCTGTGACTAAGAACCATCGTGGTCGAGGTCGACTCACAGTCCTGCGACTTTAATACCTGTCTGGTCAAGGTCAACTCACAGTCCTGCGACTTTAACACCTGTCTGGTCAAGGTCAACTCACGGTCCTGCTACTTAATAACCTTTAGGTTGCGAGCCAGTGGAGCAGTATAATAGATTGGAAGATAGTGGAGGAATAATATGACGTATGAATGACGAATGAATTCGAAAATTTAATTTACGAATTTTGACGAAAAAGAAATGGAAAATGAGATGAAAACAAGGCAAGGCTCCACGTTACAAGGTCAAGGTCAACTCACGGTCCTGCGGCTTAGTTGACCGGCGCATGTCGGCCAGGCGGCGCGCGGTGGGGCGCCGCTCGTGGGGGGGCACGCAGCGGGACAGCCGCGCCGCGCACGCCTGCGCCCACTCCGCGTCCGCTCGCCCACCGTTGGGACTCGGGATCACGTCCACCTGCCCACGACAATCATTACATATCCATGGTCTAAGAAAACAAAGACCACGTGACTGACACAAGCCTACGTCATTTTGCGCTGTTCATCCTTGTCTATTACACGCATTCGACAAGGATGAATAGGCAAAATGACGTAGAAATGACGTAGGCATGTGTCAGTCACGTGGTCTTCTTGTTAGACCTTGTTTTCCTGGACCATGCATTAATCAGAACTTTAGATCCCTGAGAGCGTAAGTGGCCAAGTGGCTAGGGCTGTTGACTTCCATTCGGAAGTTCTCAGGTTCATGCCTCGCCAAGTTTTTTTCTCTCTTTACAACATTAAAACTTAGGTAATGCAACAAGTGATTCACATAGTAGGTTGTGGTTACGTGTGAAACTAATGCCCGAGATAGGCGTTAGCCTGTGATTTGGATTATTTATGGATATTTTAATTTATATGTACGTTTATTCGACGCTCTTACAATGAGAGATACCATAGTGAAGATACCTGCACACACATGCGAAGAAATTCAAAGCTGTGTACTTGCTTGCTTATCGTGTGGGTTTCGAGGTTAACCTACCTCACAAACCCTGGTGTCGGAATTATAGAACCGCCTTAGGCTTCCGACACAGCTCCTATAACGACTACATCCGTAGATAGTAGCCGGACCAACGGCTTTACCTTGAAAGAGATTGTAGAAGCAGTCTTGAAGTTCTCTAGGATTCTGCACAACCTCTCTACTGCATGCCTGCAAAAAAATTGAACACTTGAAATGTGACATGATCATTAATGTAAAATGTCACAGATACTTTACAATAGAAAAAAGCTTAATGGTGTAAGTCTCCTTAGTCAATTTATATCGCCTATCATTTTTCTTTTACATAGGAGTCGAAAAGAACGGAAGATCAACAATCTCTATATTATAAACTAGCTTCCCGCCGCGGCTCCGCCCGCGTTAATAGTTTTTCCCGTGGGAATGAGGTATTTTCCCGCGGTATAAGTTAGCATAATATATTCTTCCGCAAGGTCTATTCTATCTTTGTGCCAACTCCGCCCGCTTCAACATTTTTTCCCATGGGAATGAGAAATTTTCCCACGGTAAATCGTAGCCTATGTTCTTTTCCAAGGTCTATTCTATCTTTGTGCCAAGTTTTATCAAAATCGGTTGAGAATTTTTGGGAGCCCATTCAATTATTAGGATATATTCAGTATTTTTTTTACACCTTGGCTTACATTATTGAAGTTTTAGTAAGGATCATTATTTTATTTTTTTTGGAAATAAAATATAGCCTATGTTACTCAGGGTGAATGTAGTTTTCTAATGGTGAAAGAATTTTTGAAATCGGCGCAGTCGTTTTTGAGTTTATTCGTTACAAACATACACACATACACACACACACACACACACAAAAATACAAATCTTTCCTCTTTATAATATTAGTTTAGATGTAGATGTAGATATTTTATTTTAAAGGATGAACCTACCCATGAAAGTGAACAATTTTCCCTAAGTAACATAGGCTGAAATATGAAAAAAAAAACTGAACAGAAAAAAACATGACATATCGATTAGATTTTTTTTTTTCATATTTATTTGTTTATTAGTGTTATTTTATTCATATTTTTCATATTTTAGCCTACGTTCCTTGGAGAAAATGATTCAGTTTTATGGGTAGGTTCCTCCTTTCAAATAAAGTGCGCTAATTGATTAACACCCTTTATACGGTGTGTTGATTAAGGGCTACTCACTCCCTGGTGTTAGGCGTGTCGAAGGGGCGACACTCGCAGCCGGTGCTTATGATCTGGCGCGCCATCTCGTCCGTCTCTGCCACCGAACTCAGCACCGAGTGGATAATGGCCGCCGCTATAAACAAACAAACATTAACATTATCATTTCATCATCATCATCATTGTAGCGGCGCGCCTGACTCAGCGGATACCGCGCGCGCCACATAAAGCTGATACTGCAAAGAGCATCCGATTGCAGTCACATGTTGTAAACAATGCCTACGTCACATACGTCATTAGAAGAGCAACCAATCAGAAGCCGAAGCCTGAAACGCGCTATCGAAGTTTTCGCAAGACATTGAATAAATACAAGTTCCAACGAAGTACAGTTGGACCGCGGTCCCCGGGCTCACCACCATGCCCCAAGGAACATCTTCCCTTTGCCTCCACATCATCATCTCAGCCTGTAGACGTCCACTGCTGGACTGCTGCCTACTGCTTTCTGCTTGCTTCTTTATTTTACACTTAAATAGGTTAAGGATCAGAACATTCTCATTAAGTTTCGGTATATCCTTTATATAGATTTGCATATTTTATAAAGCATCTGGAACTCTCAGAAGGCAATCAAAATTTGCTTTGGTTTTCAATTCATCATCATCATCATCGTCGCCTGTAGCCGTCCACTGCTGCCTGCTGCCTCCCCCTGTGATTTCCACAATGATCGGTCCTGCGCTGCCCGCATCCAGCGGCAAACCAACACACACACCAGATCGTCGGTCCACCTCGTGGGAGGGGCCTGTAGGCTTACTACGTATGAAGCGACAGGCTCGAGAAGCTGTCATACGCGACATATTTACCCACCTTAAGGGATAATATTGTGCGCAGTGGCTCGAGACAAAGTATGCTAGGCCCCGCCTTGCTGTTTTTTTATTCGTCTTAAACGTTATATTGAACTATTAACATTCTTTTTTGAGTCCTCATTTCTTCAGAACTATACTTCAAAAATCATCGGTAATTGGTAAATGAAACAAAAAGGCGGGGCTAGAGAAGTTCGTCGCGTGCATGGGAAATATTTTTAAACTGGGCTAGCGGGAACTTTGCTGATAGTACATATGTGTACAACCCGTGCGAATTAACTGTGCACCTCGCTGGAATGCGACCCCTCTCCCTCTTCCCCGCGCGGCGCCCCGCATTCGCCGTAAGCGCTCAGTAGCGGTAGCGGTACCGTCCGGATGACGTCACAGAGCAAGGTGCACAGTTAATTTGCACGGGTTGTATGTAGGGGTAAGGTGAGCCGCACACTACAATAGGAGTATTCCAGAGATTTTTAGATTAACGTTATAGTTTACCTTCATCGGTGAAGGGTAGCCGCCGCAGCCGGGGCAGGTCCCAGTGCTCGTAGTCCAGGTCCGAGTGGCCCGCGCGGAGCTGCAGCGCGCGCGCCAAGCCCACCGCTAGGGACACGTGACCGCCTGACAACAACACCACCGTACAACCAATCATTGTATGTTACAAGATATGTATGAAATCCTTTGAAACATTATTTCATACATTTCCTAACGAGCTCCGGAATAATAATAAAAAAAAACCTTTATTTCCAGCAGCACATACAGTTACCCTTTTTACCCGACTACGGCGAAGCCAAAAAGGAAGGGTTATAAACTAACAATACAGTTTTGTTGAAAACTATAATTAACAAATACTTCCTAGGAATTGTATACAATGACGGATTTCATACATTAAGCTCTCTGTCCCTTACTCCAAGTCTATTGTCAATTGAGAGAGACGATACCATTCGTCGCTTGTACGAACATTCGTTCCCCGTGTGAACGCAAGTGCAGCGCCCCCTGGTGAAGTAATCCAGCAGCTCCGGTGGGGGCGAGCGAACCAATGGCAAGCCTTGCCGCCAAAAACTCCGCCATGATCGCGAGCCCACGTGGTGTGTGGCTCATTGGCGATTTTTCCGTCGCTTCATGCGGACGTTACGTTTTGTCGTAAATTTTTTTTTGAAACTATTTTCGTTGAAAAGTGATATTTTCCTAATTTAATTTTTTGGTTACGATGTATTCCCCGCGTAACGATAGCGATGGTTCAAGCGAATCATCTTTTTACGAATATCGGAGTAGAGGTCCTGGACCTGATCGTGATCGGAGTCCACATCGGTTTGGAGACCGAGACCCGCGCCGGGATGGACGCAGGCAGCGCGAGCGCCGTCATCACTCCAGGATTAACCGGATAAGTAGACTTGAATATTCTGTTGACAAACTGTCTAGGCAATTTTCCGAAATGCATGCTTTACTTTTTTCTGACAAAATGTGTAAAGATGATGGTGATGTTCTCTCAATCGGGGTCGCAAGTGATCTCGAGAGAGATCTATCCATAGCGCCTACTCAGGACGAACCAGCCTCACATATTATTAATGAAAATCCGGGGGTAGAAACAAAAAGTTCAGAGAAAAATATCGAGTTGAAATTTGAAACTACCCTTAAAAGTGAAACCAATCGTACCTCGGAACCTCATTTAGCCTTGATTAACAAATTACAACATTTTAATTCTCCTGATTGGTCCCAAGTTCGTTTTTCCGAAGCTCAAAAATTATATTGTTCAACTCCGGGGTTCGTGGATTTAGAGTGTAACGATTTAGTGAAATCTTTTGATCGCAATCTTTCGTGGAAAGTTACCGAACGCTCTTTGGCGGCCATTTCGCATGCTCTTGTTGTGCAAAATGATGCTCTAAAGCAGGGTTTGGAACAATTAATATCGTGGCTAAATGAACAACCCGAGCCAGATACTGACGATGTCTGTAATAAATTAAACGAAATTTTTTCTGGGGCTGATTCGTCATATTTGAAGGTAAATTTACATCTTTTGCAAATGGTTTGCGGACGTCGCGCCGACGTCATTCAACAACGACGTGACGCAATTCTCAATTATACTCAAAATCAATATTTGAGGGATGCGTTACGTAAGATTCCTCCTTCTAGTGATCATTTATTTGAGGATACGAAGTTATCTGATTTCATCGCGAGACAGGGCGGCATCAGCAAAGTTTTTGTTCAATCCAAACCACCTGCGCAAGGTGGCTCCAAACATTCGCTTCCTGCGCAAGGAAGCAGTCAAGGCCCACGCAAAGGACCGGCTGTTCGCAGCGCGCCCACTCACAGCGCTGCCGGCTCTAGCAGAGCGCCGGCCGCGCCCGCGCAGGGCCGAAAGCGCCGGTGGGAAGAAACATTTCGCTCACAGCCACTGCGAGCGAAGCGTGAGCGAGCCCCTGCTCGTTCGGCACGCAAGTACTCTAGGAGGGACGATTGACTATGCTACTCAACATTTCCAAGCGGGCCAAATCAAACATCGGGTAGAGGTTTGGAGGAAATTGGGACCGCCTCCGTACATATTAAAAGTGATTCGGGGTTATCGGATTCCGTTCTTAGAGAAACCGCCGTTAATTCACCCTTCTCGAGTTCCGTTAAGATTGCACACTCATTATTCAAAGGAAATGGAAATCCAAATTTCACAATTGATAAATCAGAAAGTCATAGAACGGGCCCCGATAACTCCGAGTTTTGTTTCCAATATATTCCTTGTGAAGAAGAAAGGACCAAAGCCAAGCTTTCGTCCTGTTTTCAATCTGAAATCATTAAACAGGTTTGTTTACGTCAGCAAATTTCAATTAGTAAATATGTACAAAGTGCCCGAGTTCCTCCAACCTCAAGATTACCTTACCAAAATCGATCTTTCAAATGCATATTTCCATCTGCCGATTTTAGAAAGCCATCGTCCCTTCCTACGCTTAATCTTTCAGGGGGAGTTATTCCAAATGACATGTCTACCTTTCGGTCTGTCGACTGCACCAAAGGTTTTTGCCAGTGTAACGAACTGGATTGCGAAATACCTCCGCGATCAAGGGGTAAGGATTATTGTCTATCTCGACGATTTTTTAATAGCAAATCAGTCGGAAATTCAGCTTCAGGAACATACCAACCTGGTTGTTCGAACACTGCAAGATTTGGGCTGCGCGTTGAACTTGGACAAGTTGGTTCTCAGTCCACGCCGAGCCATAGAATATCTAGGAATTCATTGGGACCCATGGAACAATTTGAAGGACCTGCCTCAAGACAAGGTAACAAATTTAAAATCAAAAACAGAAAACATGCTTCGTGCGACAACAGTCTCGCTAAGGGAAGTGCAGAGTCTCCTCGGATCATGGAACTTTGCCAGCTTTGTGGTACCAAGAGGCCGTCTCAACTCTCGTGCCTTGTTGATTTTTTGCCACCAAATGATGCGGCGGGGCCTCAAAGCTGGCACAATTCCCCAAAATGTTCACCAGGACCTAGAGTGGTGGCTTCAGCATCACAAGGACAATTCTCAAATTCATTATCCTCCCGCAGCATATTTTCTGACAACCGATTCTTCAATTCACGGATGGGGTGCGCAACTAAATTCAGAAACTCTGTCGGGAAGGTGGACGCGGCAAGAAGCATTGCTCCACAGCAACATTTTGGAAATGCTAGCAATCCTGCGCGTCTTACAACGCAAAGCTCGAATGATTCAGAATTCCAGCCTCCTCATCCAGAGCGACAACAGGTCAGTAGTATCCTATCTGCGGAACGAAGGGGGCACAAGGTCGATACCGCTCTTGGAGTTGACCTACGTGATCTTGAACGAGTTAGACCAGCATCATATCCATATGAGCGTTTTTCATATTCCCGGCCGCTACAACTACGTGGCCGACCGCCTTTCGAGAGCAGATGCGACTTCGGAATGGCACCTCTCAAGTTTAATGACGTCAAAGGTATTTCTCCAATGGGGAACTCCCCAGATAGATCTTTTCGCTTCCCGAAAAGCCCACGTGGTTCCGAACTACGTATCAATAGAAGCAGGAGATCAGGCAGCCCAGTTCCTAAACGCTTTCAGCAGGAAATGGGAATACAGGTTAGGGTGGATATTTCCCCCTCCGTGCCTGATTCCCAAGGTGCTCATCCATTTGAACCAAGCGAAAGGTACGTACATGATAGTGGTCCCTCGATGGGAGAAAGTATTTTGGAGACCAGATCTTCAGTCCCGCGCGCTCGAGCCCCCGCTGCCGATTCCGAATTTGGAACAGGTATTGATAGACACGAAGACCAACCGCCCTCCTCCTCAAGTCAACCAGTTACATTTAGAGGTGTGGTTGATACAGGGTGGTCGTCCCTGCTAACATCATGGACCGAAGATCAGATTAATCTTCTCAACAAAAGTTGGAGGAATTCAACCATAAACTCGTATAAACCCGCCTGGCTAAGGTGGCGTAAATGGTCTCGTGATAATAACGTGAGTACTGATAATCCTAGGCCCCAGGATCTGGCTCGTTTTCTTACCGACCTGTCATTGACTGTTAAATTGTCTTATAGCTCAATTTGCTTGCATAAGTCTGTCGTTTCTACTTTTTGCAAACCTGTAGCTGGCGATCCTCTTAGTTCACACCCTATTGTAAAACACGCATTAAAAGGCATAGCGTTGCAACAACCTCCAAAACATAAATCTATTTGGGACGTCAACTTACTGACTAACCACCTTCAAAGTCACAGTCCAGGTAGTGAATCTCTGTTCGAAGTGTCGAAAAGGGCAGCTATTTTACTTCTTCTTTGTTCGGGCCGGCGAATCCATGATTTAACTTTGTTGAGAGTCGATAGCGACAGTCTTATTGTAGAACAAGATTCTATTGTGTTATGGCCACAGTTTGGTTCGAAAACGGATTCTACAACTTATAGGCAGTCTGGTTGGCGATTACGAAGGTGTGTATCTAACCCAAACATATGCCCAGTCATTTGGACTCTAAAATTGCTCGAGTGTTCGTCCTCACGTCGAGGTGAGATAAAATCATTATTTATATCTACTTGTGGCGCATCTAAACCAGCATCCCGTACGATCATAGGAGGCTGGATTAAAAAGGTATTAAAAGAAGCCGGCATCGAGTGCAGTCCAGGGAGTGTTCGGGCAGCCGTTGCAACTTCGTCCTGGTTGGACAACACACCTATTGATCAAATCTTAGATAGAGGTAATTGGCGGTCCGCGGTTACTTTCCATAAATTTTACAAGAAGGAAGTGTCCTCAGTTCAATCAAGAAATTGTCCCATTTCTAATTTATTTCAATCAGCATAAAGCATTATTTCAAATTTTTGTCTAGTTGAGGCTAGCGCTTTTGCCAAAGGGTACTAAAGGTTAGTAACATTGTTCTTATTTTTATTATTATTCTTATTTTATTCTTTATTTTAGGTTTTTGTATCACATTGGCGTATCGTGTATCCAGCAGCCGATAACAAACACGTCTCAATTGACAATAGACTTGGAGTAAGGGACAGAGAGCTTAATATACTAATTTTACCTACCAATAAAATTATTATTAAGCGAACTTACCTTACTCCAAGTCTATTTTAATAGCTGTCTGCTGTACTGCTATTACAACGCTGCATCTCCAGCTTGTAATAGGCTGTGGGGGCGTCGCCTGAATCGTGCTTGCATACTTCAACACGATCAGGCTACCGCTTGTCAATTGATCTGCAATGAGCCACACACCACGTGGGCTCGCGATCATGGCGGAGTTTTTGGCGGCAAGGCTTGCCATTGGTTCGCTCGCCCCCACCGGAGCTGCTGGATTACTTCACCAGGGGGCGCTGCACTTGCGTTCACACGGGGAACGAATGTTCGTACAAGCGACGAATGGTATCGTCTCTCTCAATTGACAATAGACTTGGAGTAAGGTAAGTTCGCTTAATAATAATTTTATTGGTAGGTAAAATTAGTATATTTTTATTTCCATTAATATATACAATCACTTCACACTAATATTATAAAAGCGAAAGTTTGTGAGTGTGTGTGTTTGTTTCGCGCGATAAAGAGACGTGACCATCTGTACGGGCTTAAAAATAAATAATAAACTTTTATTAACGAAATTGTGTAGGTACATCAAAACAGCTCCAAGTACTATCAGCAAAGTTCCCGCTAGCCCAATTAAAAAATATTTCCCTTGCACGCGACGATCTTCTCTAGCCCCGCCTTTCTGTTTGATTTACCAATTACCAAGTATATTTCTGAAGAAATGAAGACTCAAAAAAGAATTTTAATAGTTGAGTATGTCAATATAACGTTTATGACGAAAAAAAATAGCAAGGCGGGGCCTAGCATACTTTGTCTCGAGCCACTGCACACAATATTATCCCTTAAGGTGGGCTAGCGGCAACTTTGCTGATAGTACAAGAAAATACATAAATGTATCAATCATTGTATACAACCATACTAAAGCGCGACCAGAGAAATAAAAAACCTCGCCATATTGAGGAGTTTCAATGAAACAAAGTTTATAAGGGAAAGTATTGCCATAGATAAAAATATACACGCGGCGCCCCCAGAGCAAGCTTCTTATTTCTTGGTCAGGCTTTAATATAAAGGCAGAAGTTTGTGAGTGTCTGTGTTTGTTACTTCTTCACGTCTAAACGGCTGGAGCATTTTTAATAAAATTTTGATATGGAGTTAGCTGACACCCTGGATTAACACATAGGCTACTTTTTGCAACGAGAAAATGCCTCATTTCAACGGGATAATTTGTAGATGCAGGCGGAGCCGCAGTGGCGGAAAGCTATGGTGTGTTTCATATAAATCCGGACAAAAGTTCATTCACCTCGTTCTTTTCTTGAAAGTTATTAAAAATAATGTAACGTCAAAATGTCTGGCAAGGTCACACGCTCACCCCGCCTTCTACTACGGTATGCCAAATAACGTATTTTGCGATATTTTCCTATAGTTTTACCGCATCATTTGAAAAAAATATGCGCATTGTAATCAGGCGTCAATGGCCGTTTGTCCGTATTAATATGAAACAGCCCACAGTATGGTATGTATAGTGCTGGTATACCTTGGTGCAGCAGCTTGGCCTGTCGGGCCAGCGCGCGGTGCAGAGCGGGGCCGCACGCACACAGACACAGGCACAGCCGGCAGTGACACCCGCACCGAGCCAGCCACACCCACTCGCCGCACACCATGTCTATACTCCTGTACACAACACAACCACATCACTACATAGTCACTGGTCGGTCACTCCATACAGAAAACGCGTTTTGACAACCTACTTCTTTTTGAATAACAACAGAATATCAACTACAAGTCAACGGCGCTAGACGCTATGTATGCACACCCCCGAACACCACCGGCGGAGTCCCGCGGCGCCTGCGGGGTGCGGGGCG
This sequence comes from Teleiodes luculella, assembly GCA_948473455.1. Lineage (NCBI taxonomy): Eukaryota > Metazoa > Arthropoda > Insecta > Lepidoptera > Gelechiidae > Teleiodes > Teleiodes luculella. The sequence continues at coordinate 3,075,270 of OX419609.1, read as the reverse complement.
TGGGGCGCTATATCGGGCGGGGAACTCATTTTATCGCGGGGGGGTGAGTATTACGTTCTTTTACTTTTTACGTTCGTTTCTGTACGGTTTAGTACTATTATTTTCTTTTCTAACATAGTATAAAACAAAGTCGCTTTCTGTGCCCTTATATCCCTAAGTATGCTTAAATCTTTAAAACTACGCAACGGATTTTGATGCGGTTTTTTTATAGATAGAGTGATTCAAGAGGAAGGTTTACATGTATAATACATGCATATTAAAGGGTCTCACATCACATCGCACACTGTGTAGTATAATAAAGGGTCTCACATCACATCGCACACTGTGTAGTATAAAGGGTCTCACATCACATCGCACACTGTGTAGTATAATAAAGGGTCTCACATCACATCGCACACTGTGTAGTATAAAGGGTCTCACATCACATCGCACACTGTGTAGTATAATAAAGGGTCTCACATCACATCGCATACTGTGTAGTATAATAAAGGGTCTCACATCACATCGCACACTGTGTAGTATAATAAAGGGTCACACATCACATCGCACACTGTGTAGTATAATAAAGGGTCTCACATCACATCGCACACTGTGTAGTATAAAGGGTCTCACATCACATCGCACACTGTGTAGTATAATAAAGGGTCTCACATCACATCGCACACTGTGTAGTATAATAAAGGGTCTCACATCACATCGCACACTGTGTAGTATAATAAAGGGTCTCACATCACATCGCACACTGTGTAGTATAATAAAGGGTCTCACATCACATCGCACACTGTGTAGTATAAAGGGTCTCACATCACATCGCACACTGTGTAGTATAAAGGGTCTCACATCACATCGCACACTGTGTAGTATAAAGGGTCTCACATCACATCGCACACTGTGTAGTATAATAAAGGGTCTCACTTCACATCGCACACTGTGTAGTATAAAGGGTCTCACATCACATCGCACACTGTGTAGTATAATAAAGGGTCTCACATCACATCGCACACTGTGTAGTATAAAGGGTCTCACATCACATCGCACACTGTGTAGTATAAAGGGTCTCACATCACATCGCACACTGTGTAGTTTAATAAAGGGTCTCACATCACATCGCACACTGTGTAGTATAATAAAGGGTCTCACTTCACATCGCACACTGTGTAGTATAAAGGGTCTCACATCACATCGCACACTGTGTAGTATAATAAAGGGTCTCACATCACATCGCACACTGTGTAGTATAATAAAGGGTCTCACATCACATCGCACACTGTGTAGTATAATAAAGGGTCTCCCATCCCATCTTACACTGTGTAGTGTGTACAATAAAGGGTCTCACATGTCAGTCCCGTAGAGCGTGTACATGAGCGCGGAGATCTCGCACCACGAGTGGAACACGCCCATCAGCCACTCCTCCACCGGCACGAACATCGGCGCAGGATCCGGGAACGAGCTCTCACACTCTGCAACAATATATATTGTACGTTGATTTATAACATACTGGTTGCGCGTGTTATAGTTTTCGCACTATTTTGTAAATTGTAATTGGTTTGTGGATAAAATGCATCCCCTTCCCTACTCTCCCTCCCGCACACGCCTGCCTACCCTGCGCGCGAGGCTCGCGAGTGTGGCGCCTTCAGTCGCTCTACGGCGTTCGCTTTGACAACACGTGTCGATTGTCGTCTCGGCTCTACGATCTCCGTAACCACGAGCGTCTCGGAGATGTGTTGTCTCGTATCAAACTCTAAATCGCTTATATAATAAACTTTGTGTGTGAATATACCAGTGAAAAACATTTGGTGCAAGAGAACCAACTTTGTGCCAGTGCAACACGCCAAAACCCTTATTGGAGCCATATCGTCGCCAACCAAGGTCACTCCGCTTCCAGGAACGTGCTGGCCATTTTCCTTCTAACGAGCTGATGTCGAACCCCTCAGCTCCTAAGCAGCTCGTCATTTCCTTTCGTATAAATTCGCAAACCAAATTATATCGTGTTGTATTCTTTTCGATTCATTTGTAGCAACTTGGCCGTTGGCCGCCATCTTTCCCTCGCGCTTTTCGTAAATTTTCAAATACAGTCCACTGCCCCACCACATACCATAGATTTAGCACGTCGTCGTACGGTCTCCTGCAAAGAAAACAGACCCCCCAGTCGTAAGCGGCGACTACCCACCGCTTACGACAGGTGGGTCCATTTTCTTTGCAGGAGACTGTACAATAGCGCTTTGAAGACTTGGGACATGTGTAAACTCTTAATTACAGCCTTATTCTCTCCCACTACGGTCGCATTTACATTGCGTTAACATAGTGCACTGGAATCTAAATGTAATAAGTGATTTTCACTAACTTCAACCTTAGTCTTTCTTATTTAAAAAATAGTAATTTAATTTCGGCATTTTTGATTCAGAAAATGTTAAACGATTTTTGGAAACGGTGGTCCAAAGAATATCTTGTGAACCTTGGCAAAAGGTATAAATGGAGCACTAAAAAAAAAGAGCCTGATGTTAATGATATTGTTATTGTTAAAGATGAAAATCTACCACCTGCAAAGTGGTTATTAGGTAGAGTTATACAAAAACATATTGGACCGGATAATGTGACAAGAGTAGTATCTATAAAATGTAAAGATGTTATTATTAAAAGATCAGTATCTAGGTTAATTAATTTAATTAATAATTAATACTTCACATTGTCACGGTGGGCGGTTCTTTTATACATAGTTTGTTTTTTTATAATATGAGTTTTTTGTTCTTTCACTGTGCTGAATTGCTGAGTTTTAAGCTACTCGTATGTATGTTAAGGACTAAGTCCTTGGTGGGCGGAATGTCCAATCTCTTCAGAAAGTTCGTTGGTTATGGTTCCTTCATATGTGACAACATCGATCCTTTTAATAAATATTAATATAACAATTCAGTGTTCTAAAGAGTAATTTAATTTCTAATATATGTTTTCATGTTTATTACTTTTTGTACAGTCAAGTTTATACCGTAAAATTCAAATGGTTGTTTATCCGCAACATAGTGGTAGAACTAATCAAATTGAACAACTTTCCCTAAGGAACATAGGTTAAAATCTCAAAAATAATATTCATCTTTTCGTATAAACTTTAGTCACGTGACCGGCCACTTTGTAGCACAATTGAACTTTATTTTTGAGATTTCAGCCTGAGTTCCTCAGGGAAAGTTGTTCAGTTTGATGAGTACTTTTTTTTTTTTTTGTATTAGAGATAACAACAGCCTTAAATATACATACACTTATAAAAAGATTACAATTTGCGAGGCCAATTATAGTTATCCACGTTCTACCACTATGTTGCGGATAAACAACCACTAAATAATCACTACATAGTATAAAACAAAGTCGCTTTCTCTGTCCCTATGTCCCTCCCTTTGTACGCTTAAATCTTTAAAACTACGCAACGGATTTTGATGCGGTTTTTTTTAATAGATAGAGTGATTCAAGAGGTTAATATCTATAATACATGCATAATATACTCAAGAATAACCCACAATAACCATTTTCCCGGGCGGAGCCGGGGCGGGTCGCTAGTAATTTATAATTTTGTAAAACTATTTTTAAAAGATGCAACGCCTGTGGAGTTTCATCCGGCGAGTTCTTCTCCACAGAAGACAGGTGAATTTCTGAACTCACCGAAAAAGAATATGTTAACTAAGTTTTGTAAAGAACCTTTCTTTCTTATATTCTTTCATTTTGTCTTGCATGAAAAAAATAATAATTTTCCGATACCTAGGCACGTTGTAAATTTTGATCCGTGGCCTGGTAACCTATGACACAGATATCACCCTTTTTTAGGCACCAGTCCCATACATAACTCATTGTTATAGATTAAGTACCTATATACTGTGGAGTTTGCATCAGTGCGTTTGCAAACTCCTTTTGAATGTAACTGGCGCTTATGCCGCTATTCTAGAAAAACGATTGGATTTTGATTTAGGAATTGTCTCGCATTTTAAAAAAAAGATGTTTTGTCATTATAATTACTGGGAGGATCGAAGGAAGACGAGATCTGGATTTGAAGACATAAATAAATAGTTTGGAAGATACCCTTGTCTTCTGATTGTCGAGCCGTCCTCATTATTCGCTGGGTGCGCGACGGCAGCGCCAACTAGCGGATGAACTTTAGGCGGACTCTGAAGTGTCAAATGGCGAGTTGTCATTACGAATATAGTAAAATAAACAAAGAAATATTTTCAATGAAACGTCGTATTTAAAATCGTTTATTGTAAAACTAAAAACATGTAAAATCTACCCGCACGCGGCGGCAATGGTTGACGTGTTTACGTTACGTCCATAATTAATTCGTGTTATTGTGTAGATTTTTTGCAATTTTTCTAATAAAATATATACCAAAGGTTAGAATAATTTGAGATCTTTAAAGTGGTGTACTGTAAATAATAGAAAGTGCCGTACATTCTATAAAATCTTGCTTTTAATTTTTGTGTACTGTGCCGTGGAACGATCAGTGACCTTGGCCTTGTGTGAGCGGTCATTCACCTGACTATTTTATTGTTAGTACAACGTCGCTGCAAATTAAGCGATAACTTATCAGATTATCTATCAGCGATCCGAAAGTGAATAATATTATGGCAGACAGCTACAATATTGGCGAATGTTTTGGGTGTTTGCAGCCAATAACGGATAGACGTTACTTGTGCTGTAGCATATGTCGTAATAAGTACGACCTACAATGTGCTGGCGTATCTGAGCAGCGGTTTTATAATACACTCACTGGAGAACACAGAGATGCGTGGAAATGTGCGATTTGTTGCTGTAAGCAGCCACGGACAGACAATACTAACACCCCGGTAAGGACTGCGTCGGATGATGGTGTTACTCTGCGGAGACCTAGACCCAGTTCACCTGTTGACATGGATGTTTCACTGCAGGATAATGCGCTAAACCACAACACTAATCATGATCTAAACGTAGATAAGTCGTATACAAGTGATTTGGTGGTGGAAATGCGACTATTTAGGCAAGAAATGCAAGCTACAAGATCTATGATGACAGAACTTAATGATTCTATACGTAGGCTTTCGTCAAGGATGGACGCCTGTGAAGATCGCGTGAGCAAACTCGACGAACGTGTAATAGCTTTGGAGCGCCGTACTGAGACTATGTCTGCAGGCTCTGACGTCTCACTGCATGCCACCGTTGAACAGCTGAAAGCGGAACTAAATGAGCGTGATCAGGAGCTGCTACAAAACGATATTGAGATTTCTTGTGTTCCAGAACTAAAGGGTGAAAGCTTATCACATATTATTATCACACTTGCGAGTAAACTGGGTATAAATCTAAATGAGAATGAGATAGTGACAGTTACTAGGGTGGGGCGTCCGCCTGAGGAGCTTGAAGGGTCGACGACGAGCGCTGTGAGACCTAGGCTTATCGTGGCTCGGCTGGCGCGCCGCGCTATACGTGACCAATTCCTGCAGGCGGCCCGGGTGCGCCGCGGCGCCACCACCGAGGGCACCGGCGTGCCGGGACCTCCGCGCCGTTTCTATGTGAATGAGCGGCTGACCCGCATCAACCGGGCTGTGTTCCGGCGCGCTCGTGAGGCGGCGGGCAGGCTCAACTGGCGCTACGTGTGGTCGCGCGATGGACGGGTGTACGCGCGCCAGCACCAGGGTGCAGATGCGCCCCGCCATCGTCTTCGCACGGAGACTGATATCTCCCGTGTTTTTGGAACTGACATTATTGGTGAAAAAAATTAAGTCTTTATTCTATAAATTAGCTATTTTTCTTATTTTAATTATATTTAACTTTTTTATTGGTTTTAATCTGCATGCTTGTGTACATAAATTACATTGTTTTAATTTTTTACAGTTTAACGTATTGTGTGCAAGAAATCAATTAAATATAACTTTTATACAGCATGCTTGCGCACAACAGCAAATTAATTTTCATTGTTTTACCTATACTCCGTTTTACAATTGTGCGAGAAATCAGTTGATTAAGACAAGCAAGTTTTTATTTTTTAAACTACTATTAATTATCATTCTTCATGTTATTGCCTATATACAGAATACATTGTATAATGTTACCTGTTTGCTCTTGGTTCTTATTATGTGTGTACATTGTCTACTGATTGTAAACGAATTTCTTATACCGATGGAAGTATTGTTGCATAATGGAGTGTGTTGTAGCAGTGCAATAATGTTTGCTTTAATATGCAACTTATTGAGTATCTGTAAAATTGATACATTTTATAGTAGTTCCTTAGAAAAAAATTGGAGAAACAAAACGTATGGGGCACTGACACAACACATATATTATAATATGGCTGGCTGTGCTTTTATTTTTATTTTTATGATTCCTACTACGTTAATAGAAAGACTTACTTATTATTATTTACCTGAAAGCTGTGTACTTGTTTATCGTACATTATTTAAAACTTGTGACTATATACTTACACCTTATTTTAATGTTTTAAGACTAGTACTGATGAATTATTCTATTTATTTTAAGCAAACGTTATTTACACCCAATATATTTTTATTTTTAAGCGATTTATATACATCTAATTTAAATCTTTTTTATATACATCCTAACACCATGTTAACTACAATAATTATTTTTATCTTTTTCTATGATGTGAATACAGCTAATAACCATACCTTTTGTGTGTATTTTAAAAGCATAATAATATTATTCATACATATTAATTTTATCTCTTTTCATGATTTAAATACATTTTATTTACATTTTACTTGCGGCGTTTTCATTTCCATTTTGGTTTGTGATTTGTTTATTGTAATAAATGGCTCCTAAAACTAAATTCCTAACGTTGGGACTATATAATGCAGGCTCTCTAAATACAGGACATGATGATTTTCTTGTCGCAATGAATCGCTTTGATTCAGACATAGTTGCAATCAACGAGACATGGCTGCCCGCGGGCCAGGAGGCGTGTGCGCCGGCGCCGCCAGGTTACCGCCTGCGCTGCGCCCCGCGCCCGCAGCACATGCGCGGCGGCCGAGGCGGTGGTGTAGGGTTTTATGTCAAAGATGATATTCGCGTTTCTTTTTTGAAAAGCCCTGATGTCTCTATAGAACAAATGTGGCTAACAACTAAGTCGAATGGATACTCTATAGTGATAGGTACAGCATATAGACCTCAGTGGATGAATGTTGACACTTTCGTCGATGCAATGACTGACTCAGTATCAAGATTTTCTCACTACGACTATATTGTCTTAATGGGCGATTTCAATATAAATATGCTTCAAGCAAGTGACGCTAAAACACTAAAGCTGAGTCAGTTCTTGCATTGTATGGATTTGCAGCAAATAGTAACAGAACCCACGCACTGCACCAGTGACTCAGAATCTTTGATTGACATAGTGTGCACTAACTGTCCGATTCGTGAAGTTACAGTTAGTAATATCACCGGGTCAGTGGGGCACTCAATGATTAACGTAAAGCTGACACTAAAAAAGACAAAATTGCCATCAAGACTTATCTCATATCGACCTTTAAAAGACATTGATTTGGATAATTTTAACATGGACCTGAATAATATTGATTGGGATTCAATAGCCAATGAACCATCAGTTGACGCTATGGTTGCTAAATTTGAGACAGCATTTCTGGCACTTTTTGATATTCACGCTCCTATAAAGACTTTGCGTATTAAGACTCATCCCTTGCCTTGGATCACCGAAAACGTTCAACTCATGATTAAGCTGAGAAATAAGGCACGAGACAATAAAAAAAATACAAATTTAGAAACTCACAAGCACTACTACAAGGATCTAAAAAAATTAGTAAAAACTAGTATATATAACGAAAAACGTGCATATTTTAACCACTGTATCAATAGTAATGTTAAAAACAGTTTTAAATTTTGGAAAAATCTAAAGAATAAGATTTTAATAGATCCTAGCAAAGACGAAGTCCTTCCACCCAGTTTCAATGATCCCGATAAAATTAATGGCCATTTTTTAAATCTTCCTGACTATGATGTAACGGCATCTAGTGTGGAGAGGAATGCATTTCTAAATAAAAGTTTTGGGACTGCTTCTCTTAGTTTGCAACCTGTAACAGAGCTTACTGTATCTAAGTACATCATGTCCATTCAGTCAAATGCAGTGGGCTGTGACAGTATCAGCAGGGATATGATTATATTAACTTTACCAAAAACTCTGCCAATTATAACGAAAATTATTAATGAATCTATCCGTACTGCAGCTGTACCTAGTCAATGGAAGAAAGCCCTAGTTACTCCATTACCAAAAACTGCCAGCCCCAGTGAAATGAAAGACGTTAGACCCATAAGCATTTTGCCGTTCCTTTCCAAGATCTTGGAAAAGGCTGTATATTACCAACTAATGTGCTATGTAGAGAGTAATGGTATCTTACCTTCACTTCAGTCGGGTTTCCGTAGGGGTCGTGGGACGGTCACTGCTTTACTGGACGTGACTGATAATATACTTGCAGAACAGGACAGTGGCCGTGGCACGATTCTCGCACTTTTGGATTTTTCTCGCGCGTTTGATAGTATTGACATCCCTCTTTTATTAGCCAAGTTAACTTATTATGGCCTCGATCCAGGAGCAGTACAGTGGTTTAGCAACTATCTAAATGATCGCCAACAATCGGTTAGGCTTAAAAAATACGATGGAACCTACCTTATATCTAAACCTCAACAGATTCATCGTGGCGTTCCTCAAGGATCCATACTAGGCCCCCTTTTATTCGCAATATATAGCGCAGATTTAGTTACAGTTATAAAACATTGTAAATTTCATATATATGCGGATGATGTGCAATTATATATTTCTGAAGCTCCTGATAGAATAGCTCATGCTCTGGTAATGCTTAATGATGATCTAAAAAGAATAGCCGAATGGTCTTGTGGAAATGCTCTGGTACTAAACCCGAGTAAATCGAAATTTATGGTGCTTGGTTCTAAAGCTCAGATTAGAAAAATTCAAAGTAAATCTCCTGTGGTGGACATTATGGGTCAAAGTATCAGTCAAGTTGATGAAGCTAAAAATCTCGGTGTTTTGTTTGATGGTCAATTGCGTTTCGAAAATCATGTGGGAAATCTTGCCAAGAGTTGCTTTTATAGATTGAAGGTTTTATACAAAATACGTCATCTGCTATCTGAAAGAGTTAGAATAATTCTATGTGAGTCTCTGGTGTTGTCTCGACTCAATTATGCGGATCTTGTGTATGGTCCTCGACTCCTATATAAGACTAGTCGTGTTATACAACGCGTGCAAAATGCGTGTTGTAGATTTATATTTGACGTTCCGCCAAGAAGCCATATTACTCCTTTTTTAAATAATGCATCCATACTTAATATGGAATGTCGCAGACAACTGCATTTAGCTTCGTTGATGTTTGATATAGTTAATTTTAAATGTCCTGATTATTTGTTTTCCAAACTGCAATTTCCTCGCTTCGTAACGTTGTGTGATGGTAGGCCTAGACTGGTGCGCCCTCCCTTGAGTGTACAACAACACCGTACTGCAGCTTTTAAAGGAAGTTTCCGCTATAACGCTACTAAGTGTTGGAATAATATTCCTCCACCCATCAGGATGGTGAAAAATAAATTTTCTTTTAAAGAAAAGGTAAAAGTTTTATTATTGGAATCGCAAAAAAAAGGAATTTTACACATTTTGTGTCGGTAGCGGGGAATCCATTTTGATAGGCAGGTACCTACACACAATGAAATAAGCAAAATTTGAAATGAATTGAATTGTATTTATAAATAAATGATTACCTACCTTTAGATATATATATATATTTACCTATATATATTAATATACCTATTATACATATATAAATCGCAATAAAATTATAATATGCTTATCTTATTCTTTTATGGCTATATATATATAATTACAAATATATTATTTACTAGAGTAAAACAATAACACTCAGCCAATTGTCGCCGTGTCCGTGTGTTTCTCGGGTTGTGGCTGAAAATCAGCGATATCTGCTCTTGGGAGCAAGTATCGACGCTGAGCTACGACCTTTTTGCACTGCTACAGCACACATACATACCTCGCGCCAGGAATTTATATTTGGCTTTACATATTTTGTTTGTTATTATTGATGTGATGTATTGATGTGTCTGTAGTACCAAATAAACGTTTTCTATTCTATTCTATTCTATTCTATTCTAAATGTATAGCGTCTATAGTAACGTTGGCCTTTTTTATTTGCCGTGTAAACTGGCACAATTCAACCAATTCTATGTAGTACACACGGACCTATTGCTGATTGTTTGTTAAACATGGCCAAATTAATAATACAAACTGGATTTGCAGCAGTAACACACGAAATCAAATCAACAATTCTTTTTCTTTTTTGTTTCTGCGTTCCATGTATCGGTTATACCTTGACATGGCTAAATTTGCCTTAACCCTCGCGGAGGTGGATGTAGTCTGAAATATTCTTGGGACGTAACTAGGACTGCCCTGTTTTTCAGCTTTTTTGCCTCCAATGAAGTGTGCACTGCAAATTTTGTCATGGGGCTTTGGGTACCACGGCGATCCATCAGCACTGAAATAAACCAACAAATAAATTATAGTCACTTAACATTCTCATACTACATGGATAATTAAACAATAAAAGTGTTATTTTATAGGTTAACTTACTTTTTCTTCTTGACGGCTGTTATCCATCCATTCGTTGTTCTTGTTTCCAACATGCTTGAGGAAATTTGTAGAATTTACAAGCACTGTTTACGCCAGTGTTTTTACAGTTATCAACACAGCAGGTATCGTGACCCATATTTCTTTATTTTTAACGAAATACAATAAACAACAACACTCCACTATGTATACGCAAGGATGACATGACATGACATCCGCCGCGAGTTCCTTTTTTAGCCACGGCGGGCGCTGCGATCGATTCGTCTGTCCCTACTCCCCGTTTTGCACCCAGCGAATACCTACTAAGTTAAGATAATGAGTGATTTGTTGTGTGGGAAAAATAAACTACTTTTATTATATTTGTTTATATATTATCCTAAAGTTAAAAATAAATACTTTGAACTTTGAATAAAATATTTCACTGTGTATAAAGGCCTGTATTCACTTTGATTAGTGCGAGTGCAAGTGATTAGTAATTGCGAGTGATTAGCAAAGGTGTGCAGTGCGAGTAGTGTCCAATTCTGTTGTTTAACTCGCAATTACTAATCACCTGCACTCGCACTAATCAAAGTGAATACAGGCCTTAGGCTTGTGTAACTGTAGCACTCACCGCGGATGTATTGTAGGAGTGCCTCCTCTTCCTCCGCGGTCACCGGAGGCTCCTCGGGCTCCTCACACGGGGACACACTGCAACAATATTCACCCTCAACCACAGAATAAACTATAGTACTAGGTACAGAAGGCGCAGTCTCTGATAGCAAACGTGCGAATTTAATTCTAGCTACCACGCCACTAACGTTCATCACTTTGAACGAGTCGAACGTGACCCTGGCTATAATAGCCAGTGTGAGGCCGCCCGGCGTACGTATACGGCGCTGTATGCGCCGAGCCTGCCTCAACATAGAGCAAGGAAGCACCGAGAGGCTCGAGTACGGGCTCGAGCCTACCTTGAAATCAGGATGAATAGATCTTAGTCGACCACGCTGGGCCAGTGCGGGTTGGTCAACTTCACACACAACCCTTGAATTACTTCGCAAGTGTGTGCAGGTCTCCTCCTTCTATAATGTAATTTTCTTTTTTTTTGTCGAATTTTGTATTGTGTGTTGTAATGTCTAGCAAATAAACATTATATTATTATTGTTTTATCTGTGGTCTGTTATAATATAAATCAATGGCTATTAGTGCTAATACTTGTTACCGACCTGTTGGTCTGTACGGTCAAGGGTTCCTGGTCTCGGTCTTCTTCCGGCAAGGCGTCGCGAGCGCTTTCCTCGGCAGAAGCCAGCAACTGAACAAACAAATAACAATATTATTATTGCAATTTTATATGAATACTAGTTTCCGCCGCGGCTCAGGCCGCGTTAACAGTTTTTCCCGTGGGAATGAGGCATTTTCCCGCGATAAAAGGTAGCCTATGTTACTCAGAGTGAATTTAGCTAAAGACTTTTTGAAATCGTAGTTTTTTCATTTCATTTCAGTTGAGTTTATTCATTACAAAAATACAAATATTTCCTCTTTATAATATTAGTGTAGATAAATATATCAAAGGTAGATATAATATATATCAAATTATATATTATATCTACCTTCACCAACACGTCCAGAGGCCGTCGAAATACTTCAGTCCAGCGGGGGGTTGTTACCACAGAATACCAAATAGTAGTCCCTACAGAAGTTGCACTAGGCGACATAATTCATATAAATTGCAACCCTAGCTTCGTTATAATAAAGTGCAATTCAGATCGCACGGCGCTAGGCGAAAAGAAGTAGTTGCTACATCTCTCTCTCTTGTATTGCGCCACTCTACGTCACACGTTTAGACAATGGGGAATTGGTCCTGGGTCGGCCCGAGACCGCTCGGCCGGGCGGTAGGTGGTTATAGCGCGCAAGTACTGCGAGTGACGGAGGGCTGGTTGTTACAAGCTGTATGGTCATCGTCGCCTGTAGCCGTCCACTGCTGCCTGCTGCCTCCCCCTGTGATCTCCACAACGATCGGTCCTGCGCTGCCCGCATCCAACATCCTCACCAGATCGTCCGTCCACCTCGGGGGAGGCCTGCCCTCACTACGCCATTCAAGAACCTTTCTGCCCCAACGGCCGTCGGTTCTACGTGCAATGCGCCCAGCCTATTGCCACTTAAGTTTAGCGATGCTTCGGGCTATGTCGGTGACTCTGGTTCTTGTTGGGAGACTTTTGTTGTATCTCTTCTTGATGGCTTTTAACGATAGTTCGTTTACATTTAAGAAAACAGTTTCAGAGTTTCTTAAATTATGATAAGTTACATTTATTTTAAATTGTTTTTGTTTAAATTTCTTTTTAGATTTCATTTTTATTTCTCACTTGTTAGTCTCGTTTAAGTAAAACGTTAATAGTAATGTCATATTCTATCATATTTTAAAGTAAGTACCTAATTTCTATGCAAGTTATGTACTCCATTATAGTTGTATGCATCGGAATATTACGTTGAGAATAAGATACAATATATAATGAGATGTATATGATGTGGATAATAAATAGAAAAATAAAAAATGTCTGGTGTATGGTGGGTTGTGTTGTGTTACCTGGAGGATATCCTCGTGCCTGATGAGGAAGGTGTCTCGGGGCGCGGCCGGAGCCTCGCTCAGCAGCGGCAGCAGGAACTGACCCATCGCTGGGGGCTCCGCCTCCTGCAAACATATCAATATCATTAATAACAAAAAAGGACAATACCGGTTGAATTTACTGCGATATCATAGTAGATAGTGATAAGGAAGTGTCCTAAAAAAAACCAATTAGTGCGTCAGTTAGATCACAAAAAAATAATATACACGTTTCTTTTTTTGTCTGGCGAACGAAAAATGCCGCCGATACAGCACTTTGAAATTTCCAGTGACGACACGCCGCCATACAAATTGTACGGAAAAAGTGACGTCATAGTCGTCTCTTCTCCTACATTTTGAGGCGATATATCTTCGTCAAATTGTAAAAAAAAAACGTTTTAATTTTTTTTCGATAATTTAACTGACGGACTAATTAGAATCGATTTATTTTTTTCCAGGACACTTCCCTATTATAAAGTACTAACTATTCATTATCTGTGTTACAGTGGATTTTTTAAGACATTATGAATCTTAACACAAAAAGTTAAACAAGTACATTTTTTCTTACCAATTCTGTAAGACAGAAAAGGACTTATGGGAACATCAACGGGAGGAAACGGGATAGATATAACAATAAAATAATGCATTAAAATCACTTACGGCCTTTTGATATTCACAATCGCGCGCCGCCTCCTTCACAGATGAACTGTCTGAAGAGCCTGCTGCAACAAAATATAAATAATCATAATCATTTATTCAATGCACCCTGTTAAATTAGGGCTTAGCAAAAAATAAAATAAAAAACACTTAAGTTCCGCCGCCGCATGGGCTTGTGATCGCCACGTTCATTATTTTTAGCATTTTTGACGGGTGATTCGACCGCCGAGTTCTACGTTCATTATTTTTAACATTTTCGACGGGTATTTCGAGTAAAATAAGTATTTTTCAGTAATATTGCTGACGTTTCTTTGCTTCAAATTAAGGTTGCTCTGGCCGGGTCGCTAGTAGTGCATAAACCTACAATCCCGCCGCTCCTGTCGGGTCGCCAAAGACCTGGTGGTGGTGGTATTACTCACAGGTGGTGTCCAGCTCGGTCCACTGATCGTCCGAGTCGTCGGCGCCAACGTCGGACGCGTCCGAAGCGCGCGTCACCGGCACGGACACCGCCGGCCGCGCGGTCACACTGCGCCGCCGGCACATCTGCAACATACACTAGGGTAAACAGTGCCCATGGGTATCCACCCATTATTTCACCTATGCGGCGAGAAGGGTTGCAAAATTACGTAATTGTACCAAAAACTTTGGTAAAAGACGCGTATCTTACGGTAAATTACGGTATATTACCCACGATGCAAAATGTTGCACTGTCTTGTATGTTAATTACATTCAAACTTACTGGTACTTGTTTATGATTTGTAAAATCTTACTTCGAATAAACATACATATTTAATTTCATTTCATTTAATCTTGTATTACTACGAATAAAACGTTTTTTGAAGAATATTACCGTATTTTACAGTAAAAATATAATAAATTACGTAAAGTATCGTATTTACCGAATATTACCAGGGTAAGTTTACCGCGTAACATCCCTAGTGGCCAGTATGCATCCTGCTTGCTTATAACTAGGGATGCCTCGATACGCCTTTTTGCCGATACGATACCGATACCGATACTCTTATAAAAATATCGGCGATACTGATACCGATACCGATACGCTTATTGAATTCAAAAAGGAAGCTAGAATAAATAAAACACAATTAATTAATAGCTTTAGTAATCAAAATTAACATTTATAAGATTTTTATTTATAAAGCAAAGTATTCTTAAGATTCGCGGGCAAAGGCGATTTCGCAAGTCTGTTTAAATAAGACCTGCGGTGGAAAATAGTATCTCAGATGCGACAGAACTTATTTGGAAACTAAAGTACTTCTGCGCCGTTTTTTTTAAGTTTGGGTATAAGACGTCTTGGCGCCAGAAAACGAACGACGAAATTATCGTTGAATCTGCCATAAAAATATCGCCGATACCGATATATCGGCAAACCCGAAGTATCGCCGATATATCGGTATCGGTATCGGTATCGGATGCATCCCTACTTATAACTATCAAGCTTTCTGGCTTTTCGTGTGGGTTTCGTGGTTAACCTGCCTCACAAACCCTGGTTAAGAATTATTGAGCCTTGGGCGGCTTCTGACATGGCTCCTGCAACAACTAAATCAATAGATCATAGCCGGGACCAACGGCTTTACGTGTCTTCCGAAGCACGGAATCATCTTTCTTTTCGGACAATCAGGTGATTCAGCCTGCAATGTCCTAACCAAACTGGGGAAAGTCTAACAAAGTGATATTTGTTCGACGAGTCCCCACCGGGATTCGAACCCGGAACCTCCGTAACGTCAGCGAGCTTTTGATCACCCGACCACGGAGGCTGTTACCAAGCAGCCATCATCATTATCATCTCAGCCTGTAGGCGCCCCACCGCGCGCCGCCTGGCCGACATGCGCCGGTCAACCAAGCCGCAGGACCGTGAGTTGACCTTGACCTTGTAACGTGGTGCCGTGGTGCCTTGCAACCTCGTTTTTACCTAATTTTCCATTTATTTTTCGTCTCATCATCATCATCATCTCAGCCGAAAGACGTTCACTGCTGGACAAAGGCCTCCCCCTGTGATCTCCGCAATGATCGGTCCTGCTTGGCCCGCATCCAGCGGCTTCCCGCAACCCTCACCAGATCGTCGGTCCACCTTATGTGAGGCCCTGCCCAAACTACGTCATTCAAGCACTAGACCTTCGGAGACTGGTGTTTCCACTTCCACCTTAATAGAACTCAAATACGCGATCATCACCAGTTCGCGCGAATTTTTATTCGTACGAGCGCGCGATTAAACATATTGATGTCGAATAAGTGTCCTAATTAACTCCCAACGAAAAAGAGGGGTGTTATAAGTTTTACGTGTGTGTCTGCATGTCTGTCTGTGGCATTGTAGCTCCTAAACGGATGCGCCGATTTTGATCTAGTTTTTTTTATTTGAAAGGTGTCGAGAGTGTCCTTAGCTATGATCCAAGAAAATATCTTCAGCAATTTGAAGATTATAAGCTCTTTTCTAGTTGTTGAAAAGATCTAAGTAACGGTTTTGTAGCGGGGCTTATTAAATTTTTTAATTCAATGTTATAGACGTTCGCGCGATAACACTAAATATTTCTCCATCCATATCACGATCGCGCGGTCGCGTTCTATAATAATGGTGCAAACCTCCTTCCCCTTGCCGATGGGGCGCCTGCGGGGCGCGCGCTGCGGCCTGGCGGGGCGGCGCGTGCGGCCCCCTCGGGCTCCGGACCAGGACGATGAGGACGAACCACTGCCAGAGCCGCGGTGGCCCATCTGGAAGCAACAGTGAGCAATGTTACCACCTTTCTACCTTGTTAATCGACTCCATTAAACAGGGGGGGCTAGCGTGAGGTTTCATGTAATTTTGTCGTACATATGATGATGATCTTCTTCTTCATATCGTGTGGGTTTGAAATTGTTGAGCCGCCTTAGGCTTCCGACATGGCTCCTATAACGACTACATCCGTAGATAGTAGCCGCGATCTTTACGTGCCTTCCAAAGCCCGGAATCATCTTCTTTTCGGACAATCAGGTGATTCAGCCTGCAATGTCCTAACCAAACTGAGGAAAGTCTCACAAAGTGACATTTGTTCCAGGAATCCCACCGGGATTCAAACCCAAATCTTGGTAAACTCGGTAACGTCAGATGAGCTTATGACCTCGGAGGTTGTTGATGATGATGATTTGGGTGGAGCGAGAGGGAAAGGGCAACAGATACCCAAAGACCACTGTGACCCAAAGTGAATTTATTTTAGTCAGCCATCATAGGCTACATAGCCTCTTCCAAACCTACAGCTTTGAAGAAGCTGACTGTCGTAGGTATACTTTTATATTATTAGACGAAATTCTAATATGGTGAGCAATCACACTGCAATCCTAGCATGAAGCACTGACAAGCGATTATGATTAATCACATTTATCTATCAAAAAGTTGCAATAAACCTGCCATATTGGAATTAAAAAAAATGATAAAAAGCGAGTCAAGGGGATATAAGAAGTGAAATAGAACAAAGCCAGATTTT